>PVJH01007672.1:16891-53211 GCA_004026705.1 Nesogale talazaci
GGGGGGGGGGGGGGGGGGGGGAAGCAGGCAAAAAGGGCGTGTAAAACACCAATGCAGATGGCTCAGTTTTGTGATTCCCCTGGGTAGAGAGTGAACCATTTCAGAAGCAGAAACTGAGAATCTTAGGCTCATAAGAAAGTTAAAAAAGAGCAGACCACACCTGAGACCCCTACCAGGAGAAGAGGTGGAAGCAACAGAGGCACCAGAGGTCACAGCACTAAGAAAAACTGTTTAAAATCGGGACTGTCCCGCTTGGTCCCTTTAACCTACATGAAAGTGTAGGGGTGGAGTCCAAATTATCAATCAGGTCACAACCTGATGATGCCTCATTAGGGGTTATGGCTTTTTTATAAGTGGGACAGAGACATTGAGAGTCAGACTCTCTCCTAAGCCACCACTCCCTCACCTCACCTGTGGGACACACTGCCATGTTCCCACTGAACTTGGACTCTGCAAACATCAGCCTGTGCTATTCCTGTTTCCTGCTTCATCAACCTGTCACTAAGTGAGACTGAAGAGTGCTTTGCCTAGCAAGGACCCATGGACTTTAGGTGGGCTGGGCTGGAGCATCTTCTGAATATAAAATTACTCCTAGATATGTAGTTCTTTCTTACATGTCACTAGTTTTGTGCCTCTAAACAACCCAACTTAACACACTATCTCACCAAGATTACTGCACTAGAATCCTTGTAGTTCTAAGCCTCCATTCCCCTAATTTTCAACACGGTAGTCAAAATTACTCCTTAAAAACCAAGTTTGATCATGCTCACCTCTGTTCAAAACTCTTCGATGTACCTCTTCTTAATCAAAACACAGTACGAGAATTGGAGGAGGACTCATTAATATGCAGTATGCAGATAACATGATCTTGCTAGCTTAAAGTAGAGAGGGCCTGAATCACTTACAGATGAAACGCTTATGAATCTTTGTCATGGTCAGGTGCCTTCAGGTTAGCTCTGACTCACAAGTGCTCCTATGCCTGAGCCCCACTGATGCGGCCACCATGTCCGTCGGTCCATCACGTTGAGGGCCTTTCTCTTTTTCATCATCCCTCATTTAACCAAACATGATGCCTTTCTCCAGGGACCGGTCTCTCCTGGCAACACATCCAAAGTATGTAAGATGAAGTCTGGCCACTCTTGCCTCTAAGAAGCACTCTGGCCTTACTTCTTTCAATACGGATTGGTTTGTTCTGTTAGCAGTTGGTGGCATTTTCAATATTCTTCTCCATTTCCACAATTCAAATGCATCAATTCTTTTACGGTCTCGTGACTTGGGTTAAGTGCACCTTAGTATTCCTTGTAACATCAGTGGTTGGTTCTTCGATACACGTAAGAGCTTTGTGCAGCCGATTTACCTAACACAATATGCCATTTGATCTCTTGACTGCTGCTCCCATGAACACCGATCGTGGAACCAAGCAAGGCAAAGTCCTTGACTTCAACCTTTTCTCTATTTATCACGATGTTTTCTATTGGCCCAGTTGTGAGGACTTGGGGCTTCCTTACATTGAGTTGTAATCCATACTGAAGGCTGACATCCTTGACATTCATCAGCAAGTGCTGCAAGCAAGCGAGCAAAGTTGTGTCCCCTGCATATTACACATTGTTAATAAGCCTTTCTCCAGTCTGGCTGCCGTACTCTTTTTGATAGAATCCAGCTTCTCTGATGATTCAGTTAGCAGATAGCTTGATCAAGTATGGTGACATACAACCCGGACACACACATTTTCTGATCTTAAACCTCACAGTATTCCCTTGTTCTGTACACACTATGGCCTCTTGATTAATAATGCACAAGTTCGGAATGAGCGCCATGAAGTGTTCTAGAATTCCTATTCCTCTCAAGGTTATCCACAGTTTACTAGGGTCCACACAGTTGAATGCCTTGGCACAGTCAGTGAAACACAAGTAAACCTTTCTGATATTCTCTGCTTTGAGCCAAGATTCATCTGACATCAGCAATGATATACCTTGTTCCATACCCTCTTCTGAATCCAGCCAGAACCTCTAGCAGTTCCCTGTCAATGTATCGCTACAACTGTTATTGGATGACCTTAAGCACAAGCTATGTGTGATACCAGTGAGAGTGCTCTACAGGTTGAGCATTCTGCTGGGTCACCTTTGGAGTGGGTACAAATGTGGGTCTCTTCCAGTCAGCTGGCCAGGTAGAGGTCTTCCAAATTCCTGGTACAGACAAGTGCATGCTTTCCGGGCTTCTTCAGCTTTCTGAAGCATTTCAGTGGGTCTTCTCTCTCTTCTTGGAGCCCTGTTTTGGGGTACTATCGTCAGTGCAGTTTAACTCCTTCGTCAGCATCAGTGGTCCTTGCTCATATACTACTCCAGGAAACGATGGACTACCAATTAGTGCTTTTTGGTACAGTGGTTCTGTGTATTTTGTCCATCTTCTCTTGATGCTTCCTGTTTCATTTGATATTTTGCCGAGAATGAATCTTTTGGTCTTTAGTAATGCATTATACCTTATAACTGGGCCAAGAAGTAGCATCACAATAAATGGAGAAAAGAATGAAGATGTCAAGGATTTCATTTTACTTGGATCCACAATTCTTGCCCATAAAAACAGCAGCCAGGCAAACAAATGATGCATTGCAAAGTATCTCCTGAAAGTGTTCAACAGCAGAGACATCACTTGACCTAAACCACGGGGCTTTCAATCACCTCACATGCAAGCAGAAACTGCACCAAAGTGGTTAGAGAGAAAATGGACTGTGTCAAATGGACTGTGTCATGCACCGTAAGAAGAATGAAGTTAGGAAAAGTAATCAGAGAGCTTCCTGGAAGCAAGGATGGTGAGATTTGGTATCGTACTTTGGAAATGTTATCACAAGGGAACAGTCCCTGGAGAAGGATGTCACTCATGCTTGGGACAAACGAAGGTACCAAAGATTAAGACCCTGGACTGATACAGTGGCTTCATCCATGACCTCACACCAGAATGACTATGAGGATGGCACAGGACAGAGCAGTGTTTGGTCTGATGAACACAGTAGCTAGAAGTTGAAGCTGAATTGATTTCACTTAATAGGCACCACAACCTTTTGAATAAGCTATATTGCCTTGAGAAGGTTACTTAATATCACTAAACTCATTTTCCTCATTAGTGAAAAAATGATTTGTCAGTTAAAATAAGACAATATATGTAAAATACTTAGTATGTTGGTGCTCAATAAACTATAGATAAAATCAAACTTAACCAAAGAAAACACATCTCTTTATTTTAAACCAGACAAATCAATTACTTATGTCCTTACTATCTAAAATGTGCCCCTCCAGTTACTACAAATATCCAAATTCTAGCTATTCTTCCAGACCCAGCTCAGACCACCTCCTCTATTCTTCTACTACAGATTGAAAGACAGAGGTAGAGGTAATTTTTTCTCATCGTGACTCCTGAAGGCACCAGTCATTTTCACATACTGATACAGTGTATATATGTATAAGAAAGATCCTTTTTTGAGACTAAAGGTCATATCTTACTCACTATTATAGCTCCACAGTTCCTTAGTCAAAGCAATACCTTCACAAACATGTAAATCAACTTTGAGTTAAAATAAATTCCACTTAGTACCAATAACCTTTACATATTATTAATTTTTACCATGAGCAAAGAAATATTTTTCAATAATTAAGCTATAGAATATATCAGTTTCATTTTTACATCATGCTTTATGACCATAAACTACACTATACTAAGTTAAAAACTAAGTAACATATTGAACCGAGTACCACATATTTATATTCTATTCTGCTAAAGATATCTGAAATATCTCTGCACAGTTCAAAATGCATTATAATTACCAAGAGTTTCTTTTTGAAATGACTAAGCCAAAAACATTAATAATCAGCTTAGACCTTTTGGTGTCTGTTTCTTTTTTTTTTTTTAATTTTCAATGTTAATGCGAGATATAGATTCTAATGGAAAACAGTAACACTGAAATAGGAATAGAACTTTAGTGATATGCATCAATACTTTTACACTGAAACAATAAACAGGAAAGGAAGCAGATGGGGGCTAATGAAAGTTTTAACCTAAGTATATTAAAATTCTAATTTACCTACTATATAACTGACAACTTCTAAAGACAAGTCATGACTATTTTTACCAGAAAAGTTTTTATTTGGGTGTAAAATTATAAATTGGATTGTTACATTTTCCTAAGAAAAACACACAGAAAGTGTAGGTGATTGAATATTTGAGGAAGAAAACCCTCTATGGAGATTACACATAAGAACAACCGTGGGGCTGGTGCAGAAGCCAGCGGTGTTCCCTTGTTTTTTAACACAGAGTTGCCGAGTGAGAGCCAACTTAATGGTACCGAATAACAACATTGAGATTATTAAAAATTTCTTAAAACTCCTCACTCTTTCTAGGACAAAGAGAGTAATCTTGAATATGATCTGACCTCACCTACATCCGCGGCCTTCTTACCCCCCGACTCTTAGACCTCAGTCCATGATGCCCATCCTCTCCCCCCCAGCTATTTTCATCACTCTTTGTCAACCATTTGTCAGACATTGGAGGATGCAATACTTCCTCCAGCAAACCTCTGGGTACAGATTTTCAGTGTGCTATTTACTCTCTCGTACAGCATCAACAACCGTGACGATTTTACACTCGTTTGTATAATGAAGTGAATAATTTCTACCTTTTGACAATAAGCTCTGTAAAGGCTGATGTATGATTTTAATTGCCACGTGTACTCTCCGTACACAGACAGCACACGACACAACATGCAAGTATTGCGAGTAAATGAACATGCTGGAAGGAATGAATAATACAGAGTTGTCATCCAAAGGATAGAGACAGAAAAATATTTATGATTCTACTGCTTTTTGGCAAGCAGAAACAACGTGCCTAACTTTCACTCTACAATCTGAAGATTGAAGACTGTGCAGTCATTTTACATATCTCTGTGATAAATATCCTCATCAATCACCATCTGTTTACATGTACTATTCTAAAAAGCATTTTGGTTACATTTCTGAAACACTTCCTGCCATTAACCTCATCTCTAGAATACTCGTTAATATTAAACACCTGGATTTCAGGAACACAAGAGGCCTGAAACTCTCACACCAACCTAAACTGTTATGTAAATGACAGAAATGACACATTTTGGTCTGTAACAGCTCTAGACTGGTTTTGAGACTATTTAACTTTTACCACTAAAATTCTGTCTTTTGGTTATAGTCATTTTGAACCCATGATAAGCATATCATGTATGAAAAAAAGAACCAAAGTTTTTCAACAAACCATAGAAAAATTATTCTATAAAGAAGAGTCATGGGTTATTTTTTTTCTGAAGTTGGGGGGTGGGGGGTGGCAGTTATAGCAACTTAACTGGTCCAGGTGGAATTTCACTTATCTGGTAGCTATGTCATGAAAATTCATTGTTTCAGCAGTTTTTATAAATAAAATCACATTTGGCTCAGAAGCTGGGCAAATGTCTGAATTCTAGTTTGTCCGCTTTTCAAGAGAATGGCCCTGTGCAAATGACTTAACCGCCTTTAGCTTCAAGTCTTTGACTGTTCAGGTTTTACTTTTATGGGGGGGGGGGGGCAATCACTGCCCTGCTGGAATTGAACCTCCAACCCAGTGGGCTGCAGTTGTGTGCACAACCACTACGCCACCATGGCTTAGCCCTCAGGCTTTACTTAAATAACTTTAAAATCTCAAGGAATACAATATTACAATATTATCCATGGCACAAATGACTACCACTGCTTATTTGCCAGAAGGTTGGTAGTTCACTCCCACCTAGTGCTGGACTGAGAGATCACAGCCCTGGAACCTTTTTGGAATTCAATTCTACTCCGCACATCTGGGCTCATCAGGAGCCAGAAGCAACTCAAGAGGCACCACCAACCAGAACAATAACAACAGTGTAAGAGACGTGGAAGGGGCTGGTTAATCAAAACACTGCGTGAGCGGAAGTACAACCGAGCATTCGATGTGCAGGAGTCAAGAAACAGAAATCTGATGATACTTTAAGACCACGGAATTGGAAAAGGGGAGAGCGGAGCCCATCCTCCTTTCGTCAAGAGGCGAATCAAGATTTTAAACTGGAGCATGAGACACCTGGGACAGCCAGGAGTCAGGGCTCCAAGTTGTCTGTGTGTGCATACCCAGCTCACTCATAGAATTTTATCAAACGAGGGGTTAAAAAAAAACAAAAAAACAAAAAAGCACATTGGAAAGGGGTCATTTGAAAAAAGAATGTTATGAAGGTGGTATCCCAGGAAAACAAGCAATCCCACTGAGAACCAACAAGATCCTCAGACTGTGTGTTTCTCTAACTGCCAAGGGCCCTGACACAGGAAAGATCAGGCAGCACTGTTCTTACTACTGAAGAGCCACACCTGGCAGCCAGGTTTTCTCACGCAAATTTAGAGAATTCTCTAGCTTCCCACATTCTAATTATATAATTTATAAAAACCCATTCTCTCTCATATACCCATTCTCAGTCCTTTTCTCCTCTCCCCCCTTGCTCCACCCCTCCCCCCAAGTCCTTCTGTGTTATAACAGCAATGACTTGGATAAATCTGAGAGTTTTGCCCCCAACAGAAAGTTGCATAGGAAAATAAAGATTTCTCTTCTATACACAGGCACAAGTACTTGACAATAAAAAATTCTTCCAAAAAAATAAAAATCCTTCTGGGCTGAGCCCCGGTGGTATAGTGGTTGTGCGCAGGACTGCGGCCTACTGGGATGGAGGTTCAATGCCAGCTCCACGGAGCAAAGGCTGGGCCTCCTACTCCCACCACCAGAGGGCAGTGATGCCCCCAACCTCCCCCGCACAAAAAAACAAAAAAAACCCAAAAATAAAAATAAAAATCCTTCCATAAGTTAATAGTATCATTCCTTTGCTCCTAAGGAGCTGACAGTGTTTAAGCATTAACAACATTGAGGGGTTGCCATTTAAGAGAGAGGCACCATTTTGGTGCAGTCCCTCATTGACAATCAGCAAACACACATCTCTAGAAAGCTCTCACACACACATTGTTCAGTAACTATGACAGATGAGCAGTTCTGAACTACAATGGCTTAAGAAGATTTCTGAGCTTGCGCAAATACACATTTTAATAAATCTACTTACCTGATATATTCTAAAAGGTATATAACGAAATCCATTTTCTTCTACAGGATATTCCATGAGTTTCCGATTGATGGCCCAAAACTGGTCAAATCTGTCTATAATGATAATAATTTGCCAAAAATGAGTAAGATTATAGTAACTCACATGAAGACATGACCCTAAGGCTTTCTATTTTTTTCTTAATATAATTTATCTGGCCATTCATAAACATAAAGCTAGATATTTCCACATTTTTGTTCACTTCTTAGACATCTACAGTTATTTTCCCCCATAAGAAAACCCCTACACAGCTATAAGGCTACTGAGGTTATCAAAGCAAAAAGTATCACATCAGGATAGTGTCTTGAGTCCCTTGGTGTTTCGGTCTAAAAATGATAAAAGCTCAGCTTCAAGAGATCCAAATTCCACCCAGAACTTGCTTAAATATACAAAGTGAAAATATGGAACACTATAAAAATTAAACAGAAAAGAGGATACTCTTATAGGAAAGGTTTGAGTAAAATATAGACACACTTCTGATTGCAGTTTCATCTCAAACATTAACCAGCACTTTAAAAAATTTTCAGGATCATTAAAATAAACAAACAGCTTTACTGAGATAAAATTAACACACCATAAAATTTACTTGTTTAAACGGCAGAACTATTTAGTTGTTTTATATATACATCCACAGAATTGAGCAATCACCACTAATTCTACAATTATTTTCATCATCCTGAAAGAATCCTCTTACCCTCAACAGCCACTTCCTATTCTCCCCTTGCTGCACCTCCAGCAATCATTAATGTCTATCTCTATGGATTTACCAATTCTTGACATTTCATATAAATGGACTTTTTTATATGTGGACTCTTGAACCCGATTTTTTCACTCAACATTAAGAGTGGCAAAATACACGCTGTAGCATGTACTAATACTTCATTTTTATGAGCCAATAATATTCAACTGTATGGATATATTCTCATGTAAATATGCTTTCAATTTTCTTGGTTAAGTACCAAGTAGTGAACTTAAGAGGTTATATGGCATTTATCGTTAACCTTCTGAGAAACTCCAAGATTGTTTTCCAAAACCACTGTGCCAAATGTATCATTTCCAATTCCCACCAACAAAGCAAGATGGTTCCCACTGATAGACCCTTCTGTTTTGTTTGGTAACAGTCATCTTAATGGGTGGGAGAGAGGTCACCATGGTCTCGGCTTGTACTTCTCTAATGTTGAGAATTTTTTAGTGTGCTTATTGCCCACATGAATAACTTCTCTGAAGAAATGCCCGCTCATGTTATTCACCTACTCTTAAATTGGGCTATTTGTTTTTTGTTGTTGAGCTATAGAAATTCTCTGTTATAGATATGAAAACCTGATCAGATACTTGGCCAGATATGAGAGGATTTCTTCATGGAGAAGGGGGAAATTGAAGGATATAGAATTTCCCTACCTGTATCTATTCTCATTCTACAGGCTGTCTTCTCATTTCCTAATGTTCTTTTCATTAAAAAAAGAAACTGAGCTCGATTTATCCATTTTGTTATATTTATGATGGCATATCGAGAGTGCATAGCCAAATACAACTTCCTGCCATCGAGTGGATTCCAACTCTTATCTTCTGCGGGCATTCTAATTGCACCCTTCCTACTTGAATTATTTTCATAAGCACAAAGTGCTTAGGTATAAAAAATATTGGCATGACGGTGTTTATGAAAATTCCTTGTGAGTTGAGCCCCGGGTTGGAGAACAAAGAACCAAAAATATAAAAAATAAAAACTCATTGCCATCAGGCCAATTCTGACCCATAGCATCTCTGTAGGACAAGGGAGAACAGTTGAGCCCTGGAGACTATAACCCTTTACCCGAGGAGGTAGCTGCGGCGGGGTGGGGTGGGGGGGGGTGGAGAATAACATTATGTTCATTAATTCAAGCAATTATATACAACAACAGCTAAATCAGGGGGCCACGCAAAGCCGCCCCTAACTCCTGACGTCATCTCAATACCGAAGAATGCCTTCCTGGGAGATTCTGAAAGGAAGGAAGTGATGATCAGCTTGCGCATGTTACACAGCTACTATCAGTTATCGACTGATGCTACATTAACTTGGTCCTGAGACAACTTCCCAGTTCCTTGAACTGAATGTGATTAGGCCCATCTGTTTGCCAATTTGCATTGCTTCAGCACCTCAATGAAACCCTCAAAGAGCTTGAGATCGTCCTGATTCTGGGCACTCCCACAACTGCTTCCTCGTATACCGACATGGGCCAAATTGCTGCACGTATGCCCGTTGGGTTCCCCGATGCGCCTGGTAAGTGATGTCAGACCTGGTGGCTCAGCACTGCTTCCCCCATTGAAGCCGTCCACCGGCAATGGCATGGCCCAGTGAGTACCCCACAGCAGCGCCCACAGCCACACCGGCTGCTGTGGTCGCCGTCTGGGCCATCAGACCAGGTTGTTGGGGTGCTGCAGAGGATGAGCTGACCACAGTTGGTGGGGCTGCAGCTGGTGGTGGGCAGCGAGGGCTGGCCTGGGGGCAGCTCTCATCTGAGGGCCTTGGCTGTCCAGTGACCTCGAGGGAGGTTTGGCTCCGGCTTCCATGCGGCACCGTAACTAGCAGCAAGGCGGCTTCTGGATGTGGGAAACGCGGAGGACGGGGCCTGAGACTGACTCTGTACAGGAGTAGAAGGCCTCCTCTTTCTCCTGTGAAGCCACTCTGATCGTTTCAAACTGCTGACCTTGAGGCCTGGCGCTATTTGCTTAAAAAATACAAACATTTTTACAATGTGGTGTGTGGTAAGGGTCTACATTCATTACTTCGGGATGATTTGTTACACTTTTTTCTCTCACTAAATGGATGTAGCACACTTGTCAAAAACAATTGGTCACAGGTGTATGGGTCTCTCAATTCTGTTTCATTGATCTGTACAAGTCTATCTCTATGCTAGTACCACAGCCTTGGCTTTTGTTCTCCAGTCCTTTCTTTTTCAAGACTATCTTGCGATTTGAAAGCACTTGAAGTTTCCTATGAATTTAAAGGTCACCCTTTTTATATTAAAAAAATAAAAAGATGTTTGAATTTTGATAGAGTGTAATCTGTAGATTACTTTGGATAATGTCCCCTTCACAATATCAAGTTTTCCAATAAGATATATTTTCATACCTATAGGTCTATTTTCCCCATTTATTCCCATTTGTTTTCCACATCCTTAAAATTTTCCCGGATTTCTTATTCTTTTAGTTGCTATTATAAGTGAAACTTCAGAGCTGCTAAAAGAAAACTAATTTTTTTTTGTTTCCTGTTTGGATATTTCATTATAGGTGAATTAAATTACACAGTGATTTGTGTGTGTGTGTTGATCTTATATCCTGCAACTTTGCTGAATTTTTGGATAAGCTCTAGTTGCTTGTGTTTGTGTGGACTCATCATGATCTTTATAGAAGGACCTTAAACGAGTGTGATGAAGGCATCAGACCAGGCAATGCCCCGTTCTGCTGTACACAGGGTCCTTATTAGGCAGAGCCGCCTCCACCACACAGAAAGGCTCCTGTCGCCTAAGAATAGAGATAGCTTTATTTCTTTCCTTCCTTGAGGATGCTATTTCTTTTTCTTGCCTAATTGCTCTGCCTAGAACTTCCAGTACAGCATTGAATAGAGGTGGTGAAAACAGACATGCGGGTGGGAACATTCAGTCTTTCATCACTGGGTATTACATTACCTTTGAGTTTGTTTTTTTTTTATAAATACCCTTTATCACATTAAGGAAATTCCCTGACAGAGATTTAGGTTGGTTCTAACAGAGAAAAGCAAGGGTTAAGAACAGTGACTAGAGAAGATGTTACTTCCCAAGGTCGTTTGGAAATGTGTGCAGACATTTTTGGCTGCCACAGGCTTTGGTATGTATGTGACGAGCATCAGGTGAACAAAGGCCAGGAATGCTGCCAGACATACTACAGTGCCCACAGGATGGTCCCACAACACATATTGACAGTGCCAATGCTGAGGAATTGTGAACTGGGGGGAGGGGGCGGCGCATAACACAATTAGTAAAATTTTAAGTTGCTACATACCTATATAGGCAAAGACAAACCTGAGGAGTCTTGGGGGAGCAACACATTATTGTGCTAGTTCCTGATTGATGACATCCAAGCTCCAAATTCAGCTCTTAGACTTCTGTGCTGCCATATTGGCTGGGATCTCTTTTAAGCATCTCTCCATGAGAATAAGACTGAAGTTTCTCAGCAGAGTACTGAAGGGGCGACGTCGAAGAAAGAGGCCCTCTACAGCAGCTGACTGTTGGAGGACGACTCTGTGGTGTACAGATGAGGGCAGCAGGTAGACCTTGGTCTCGCCATACTCCCACACACATGGGTTTCCAGCAACTTTGCATTCTCGACCTGAAGGTAACCTGTCCCCTCAACAAAGGCCCCCTATCCTTGCTGGCACCCCGATTTCCAAGTGGACAGCTCACTCATGACACCAACTGCCCACATGCAGATACACTCACATATGAATACTTCTAGGAGTGAAGTACCTAGATACAACACACTTCAAGACAAAAACCTATTCGTCATTAGAAATATTTCAAGTAAATAAAAATATTTCACAATATATAACTACATATTGTTTTTGTGATGAATCACTATTCTTTCATTATGTTCAAATTGTAACAATGAAAACACATCCTGCCTATCAGACATTTACAGGACGATTTATAACAATAGCAAAATTACAGTTATGAAGGAGCAATGAAGAGAATTTTAAGGTTAGAGGTTGCCACGACATGAGGAACAGTGTTACAGGATTGCAGCATTCGGAAGGCTGAGAAGCACTAGACTAGAACTACAGAACTGCCCCTGTGGGTTTCCGGGATACGGGAGTAGAAAGCCTCACCTCTCTCCCCCAGAGAGGCTGGTGTTTTTGAGCTGCTGACCTTGTAGCTTTGCAGTCCAATGGTAAGGTATGAAACATGTCGCCTCATTGGTCACTTGAGACTCACTTGTCTTCTGGGTCAAATCAAATTCAGAGAATAGTAAGCCATTTTGGCTAACAAGGACTGGGGGCATTCTCTTTCCCCCAAGCACATTCATTGATGTTGGGGTGTTAGCTCAACAGAATACAATTCATACAGGCCTTTTGGGATTTAGAATTTTCGTGGTCTTGAAAAAGCCCAGGAAGGAGCTAATCTTTAATCTTACTCATTCTCAGACACCTAGTAGGAGGATTCTACCTGGGGAAGTTCTTATTTGAATTAAACAAAAAACAAAACCCAATAAAGCCAGTTCCTCTGGCAATTTTGAGCTGGACTACCACTAGGTGAGAATAAACTAAGATGACAGCAATCCCTTACCCTGCAAAAGGAGTTGCAGAACCTGGAACAAATGAGCAAGGGTATCAATCAGGGGATACTTAGGTCTCAACCTTTTTTTTTTCTCTTGCGCAGTCACCGCTACACTTTGCACTGAAACAACTAATCTTTCTCGACCACTGAATCGTCTCATTGGTCTCTGTCCTTCCGCATGCACCCCCTCTTAAGTATAAACCCAATGGCAGGAATAATGAAAGGGAAAGAAGGGAGAGAGATTGTGGCAGTTTCTTAAGTAACTGGTGTCAACTTGTGGAGGGGTGGAGCCTACCCTGTTATTCAGGCCACAGCTTGATGACCTCATTTGGAGATGCCACAGAGAGAACTAGCTCACTGGAGGCTGGGCCCAGATATACTACTCCCTGCAGGACATTACTGAAGGCGAGCCTGCTGGGGCTACTCTGATGCAGCCACAGCCCTGGAGCTGGAGAAGCCACATGGAGATTGCTGCCAGCGCTGAGATGCTTCCACGGCCACTGGATCCACAACACTTCCCACCCACTGGCTTGTGATCTCCCTGCATTCGGTGTCACTGCATGTATTCAGTGAGTCTGAAGAGGAATTTATAGACGAAACTTTAAAATAAATAAATGTCAGTTAACACACTTCTAGGGGGGTGGGGGGAGCTTAGTAGTATAAAAGTATTAACAAAAACAAGAAGCGACCTTAAGAATTACTTGCAAAACCTTAACGTTTTTGAATGGGACTTAAAGCCCTTCAAGGAAAAGTAGAATCTTTCTGGTTCAATGTTTTATGGAAAATCTTAATGAGAAAATGACAAGAATATTTTATTGGAATTCTTCTTATAATAGGAAAAATACCAAAAAACTGTCAAAGCTCCGTAGGAACTCAGGGGCAGCCAGAATTCCGAAAAGACCCTATGGGGGGAAAAAGCTTCTTCAGAAGAAAGACACTTTAACAGACAATAATCAGGACTTGACTGGACAAGCCGCATTTTTAGCTCAGCACACTTGTTTGTGTTGCACTCGCTTTTTTCTAATGGGCTGTTCATCTTTTCCAGGTTTCTACTGCTTTGGGGAAAATCTTATAATTGATGGCTCATTAAGTTCGGCATGAATTTTTTTTTTAATGTAAGAAATGTGACTGTCACATGAAAGAACTTTCTAGAGTTTCTAAAGTGGTGAAAGAAAAAGGATGCAAGGAATAACAAGAAGATTGCAAAGCTGTAGAAATGCCCTGACGTGTTCAGTTCAGATTACTATATTCTTAGTCGAGAGTCCTGACAATCCATTACCACAGGCACATCTCAGGTCTGCTGTATGCAAAGGGAGACGTGTCATGAGATAGAGAGAGGGGCTTGAAATTCTGGCGTTCTCAGTACATTTCTAGGTCTTGGTTTAAAAGCACAGAAGGCCTGAAAAACGGTGATACATGATAAGCATTACTGAGGGTTGATCCAAGCAAGCAGTGGCCATCCAGGCCAACAGAGCCTGGAAGGATAATGAATGGATCAAACATTAAATAAGTAAAGAAAGCTGGGGAAATTGTGAAAGGTTGGTGAAAAATATTCCACGATCTTTGTATTCATTTTACCAATGACTTTTGGAGCTCCTTCATTAAATGCCACACAGCTGGATAGAGAAATACCAAAAATGCACTGTCACTGGGTGGATCTTGACTCAATGCAAGCCCTGTATGAGGTTTTCAAGATTGTAACTCTTTACAGAAGCAGAAAGCCTCAATATTCTCCCTCAATATAGCTCATGGGTTTGAATAGTGGACCTTGTGGTTAGCAGTCTAATGCCTACCCAACAGCACCACCGAGGCTCCTTGGATGAAAGGAAATGAGAGAAAGGGAAAATACATAAAGCGTGTGTTACTTATGGAAGGATGCACTTTCCAGTAAATAGCTACCCTAGTGAAAAGAATCACCAATATTTTCCAGTGTAACCAGAAACAATTATGGTTGCTTACTATGGTTAAGTTTACTATGGTTAAACTTACTATGGAAGTTTACATTGAGAGGGAACGGCTTAAGATAATTTTCATTTAACAAGCCAACTTTGTTTTAAAAACAAGCCACCGCTGAACACAGTCGTTCCCGAGGGCTCAGTACATGGAACACTTGAGAAACTTGATGCTCTGGATTTCTGGCTTCAGCACAGCTGCTACAATGGGTGACGCGGCAGCTAAGGTGTTCAGCATAGAATGTGGTCCACATTACGAGTTTTCAAGAAGAATGCTCTCGGAGCAGCTGCCTCACCCCTTCAGTCCACTTCAACTACTCCAGCGCACGCTGCTGTGAGCTGCAGCTGAGTGAGTCAGTCACCAACTCAAAGGGACCCCTGCACAACAGGATGAAAAGCCGTCCAGTCTGGCACCATTCCCATCCTAGTTCGCCACCCGAATGCCTGTGATCCACAGGGTCTCTGTTGGCTGCTTTCTGGAAAGAGTTCATTAGCATCATACCAATACATAAAGTTTCCACGACCGGAGGGTGGTGGCGTATGAGGTGCCCTGCCAGAAACCGATTCCAGCTTGGAAGGAGAGACTTCTCCCACTGACTGACCAGCAATGCCCCCATTGTTCTGGTGGCCAGAGGCCAGGAAAGCTACTAAATGCCCTATTACCCACAACACAACATCTGCACATATAAAAACCGATCCAAACTGTAGTGCTACGGGTAAAGCAAGCTGAGCCGAGGCTCAACAAAACCAGTCTCACTGCCATGGAGTGGATGCTGACTCACAGTGACACTATGGCACAGGAGGAAACGGTTCTACTCTGTCCTCTTCCCAAGGAGTAGCTGACGGCTTCCAATCGCAGGAATTCTTCCCAACAAGCCTGGCGCTTTCATCAGCAGTGTACTGTGAAACACCTAACAGAATGCTTTCAGAGTTTTTAATATCCACTCTCTGCACAGCCACGTTTACTTTAGAGCTGCACTGTAATAGCACAATATTTACTTATTTATTTAAATCATGCTGCTTCACCAGCAACTTTCCCCAACAATCAGCAAATTATCTCCATGGCTTTATGTTGAAAAACCAAAATGCACACTTTTAGATCTTAATCATTATTTTTAATTACAAAACACCAAGAGACTGATTTGAAACATGCAGTGGACAAAGTAAAATGCTTGCTTCCCCACAGTCAACTGTAATTGAATTCTCAAACAGGTTACAAGTTTCCCTGAAGCAGCTTTTGTACAGTTGTCAGTCCTTGAGAGCCTCACACACTGCCTGTCTTCTTTCAGAAGTGTTACAGGCAAAACAATACTGGAAAAGGAGAACTCAGCTGTGTGTAGAAAGCTATTTGGTGATCACAGAGAACTGCCTAATATCCGGTACAAGTGGGACTGCCCCGTATTGAATCACTGGCTCCTATCAACTGTCATAGCCTTGAGATGACAACCTTGAGAGGTCTGGTATCTTGTGGCACTTGTATTGTTAAGGACAATTCCTAATTCACATTAGGAACTGCAGCCTTAGACTAAAATCTAAGAGGACGCTTCTCCTATTGCTACCCAGTATTTACCTGTAGCAATAGCCCATCCAGTCTATCTCCAGCTGCGTGTCTCATAAATCTCTAACTTCCAATCTTGGAATTCGGTTTTTTTCTCCAACTCTAACCTATTTATCTCCTATCTCTGCATAGATACCACCGCCTAAGCTACAATGCTAGGAATAATTTTTACCTTTCTCTCACCCGACCTCTCCAAACAATGAAACATTTTGCGATATAAAAAGACTTTTCCCCAGCTGTGTCTCCCCCAAAGACATACCAAACATTAGAGGCTGTTTGCCAGCACAGGGTGGGAGGTCAGATGCTAAAAATATTTTCCCAGAAGGCATTCAGCCATCAGACTGCTGTATGGTCCACCGAAGGTGGGGTTTACACCTTACTGATAATTGTTTCCATGGAAAGCCAGAGAACAGGTCAAACCTGCTGGGGGACATCCAAAGTTAGGCTGCCATCCTGAATCTAGGGTCCGCCCATCTTGTTACATGTGAGCCCCCAATCCCTCCCCTTCCTCTTTCATGTATACCCTATATCACCCCCCTCATTACTGTATTACCTATAATACAATCCCTTCCTGTGACGTATGTCTTTACCTGTAATTAGGGGACTTGCATGAGCACGCATGCACACCCCCCCTTGGTTAGAAATAAAGAGCCCTGGCTCGTGCTCGCTTCAGCAGCACATATACTAAAGAGCCTTGGCCCTCGCTCCCTGGTGCCTCTCCTCCACGCCCCACCCCCCACCCGGACACACACACGCACGCACACACACGCGCGCATGCACGCACACTCGCTCCTGCAATCCCCACATTCCACATCCTGACATGGACCACCAAGCAGGGCTGAGGTCAGCATGCTACCATGAAATGTGTCTGACTCCCTTATTTCACTCTCTGCTCTCTTGTTTTCTGACTTTAATAGTCTTTATTTCGTACTGTGATGACGTTAGGGGCGAGCTCTCCTGGCAAAACACGAGTTGCCACGGTCATTTGACGATTTTATGTGTCAGCACAGAACTGTCCTCCAAAGGGGTTTCAGTGGCTCACTTAAGTGCATTGCCAGACTTTTCTTCTGAGGCACTTCTGCGTGGGCTAGAATCTGGTCCAGAGTATAAACACTTTGCATCACCGCCATCCCACACCTGAACTAGAAACGTAGCTTCTCCCCTTTCACTCTGTCCCTTCTGCTTCATTCTCCACTCCTTTATCAGAGCATTCTATTCTGCATCTCAGTGCTCCTCTGCTTATTAGCTCTCCAGTGTCTCCTCCCTGAGCTTAAAATTATCTTCTCTGTCTTAAAAGACCTACATAATCTACTTTTCCCCAGTTTTCCAACCTCCTCTCACATCACATCATCTTCCTCCTTGGATCACTACATCAAGGACACACTGGTCTTCATTCAGTCCCTTAAAACGAGATAAACAAAATAGTCTCCTATGTCCTTATATGCCATTCATGAGATTGGGTCCCTCTGAGTCTTATGTTTCAGCTTAACATATCACCACGTCGAGAATCCTTTTCTAATTGCCTTAATACACACAGACCTGATTCCGTCTGTCCTCTTATTTCCAACACCTTGTTTTTCCTTTCAAAATAACATGAAAGCAATAGTCAAAGGATGCTATTTGTCCCACGTGACTTTTGAAAACACTAGCGAGAGAAAGGTGTCAAGGCAGTAAGAGTGGCAAAAACCACCATTCAAATCTTCAAAGAGAAACAGAGTACTAGGGGAGTTAAGTGGCCCTCCACTAACCTAAGCTATTTTTTGAACCATAAGACTCACCTGACCGTAAGACGCACCCAATTTTTAAGGCAGAAAAACAAGAAAAAATTATTCTGAACCAAATATACGAAGATAGTTATTAAAATAAAGCAAATACAGTAGTATTTAACAGCATAAACTCAACAGTGGTGTTAAGAATCATCATCACTTTCATTCACATATGAGGGGAGTTGTGCACTGTGCCGATCATGTGATATTGAGACTCCAGGAAGTGGGTCTCCCCCCCAACACACAGCAATCCACAGCATGCAAGCTGTAGTAGACAGTAAGGGGTATATGGGATCATAAACAAATGCTCTGGGGTACCACACCTTCGAGCCATAAGATGCACCCTCATTCTCACCCCCTCGCCCCAATTTTTGGAGGAAAAAAGATGTCTATGGTCTGACAAATACAGTAAGGAATGTGGTAGATACTGTCAATTAATACAGAGTCAGACATAAGGAGTCTAATTAACTCCTATGTTTGGCTTTCCTCTATTTCACTAGGGTCATCCCACCTTTATCTAGATGAGGCACTAAGCCAGTTACAAGGTTAAGCTCAGATAAGTGAGTATTTCTTCTCTCCAAACTCGCAACTCCCTGCTATCGAGTGAATTCTAAATGCCATCGAGGACCCTATACAAAGGGTAGAACTGAACCAAGATTGTAACTCTTTGTGGGATAAAAAGCCTTATCTTTCTCCTGCAGAGTGGCTGGTGGTTTTGAACTGATGACCTGGTGGTTAGTGGTCCAACCCGTACATGATTAGGCCACTAAGACTCCTATATTTACTCCTGTAAGTAAGATTGAGATGTACAAATTTAAAGGAGATGACATGAAAGTGACTTAAAATAGTATGTGCAATTAGAATTTTGAATCCACCTCCCCCATGTTTTTGACATGAACCCTGGTGGCCATGTGGGTTTGGCACTGGGCTACTAACAGCAAGGCTAGAGGTTCAAGCTCATTGACTGCTCCACAGGAGGAAGATAAGGCAGGCGGTGTCTGTAAAGACTGGTTTTGAAAGCTCTACAGAGCCCCACCGTGAGTCAGAACAGACGGGGGTGCAGTAGTTTTGCGGGCCATGAGGCACAAGAGGAGAAAGGTCAGGATGCTGTGTCAGCCTGAGCTCATGACTATGGGTTCTGAGAAAGTGCGGGGGGAGGGATATGGTAGGAAGTAAAGAAAACAGAGATGAAAGAAAGAGGTCTCAGAAACATGAGGTGGCCAAGAAAGCTCGAGAAAAACAGTTTCCCCAACCTGCTCCTCAGTCTCTCCGGGCAGCTGGTAGCAGAGAAAAGTACAAAATGCTCTTGATTTAACTGTGTCTCTGTCCTTGTACAATTACAGCTAATTCATTTAAGGCATCCTTTGCTATGGAATAGGATTTACGTTTCAAAGAACAATAGGATTTATGTTTCAAAGAACTGATAAAATAGTAGGGGTTAGAAGTTAGGTTGGAAAACGCAAATAGTATGATCATCTTCTAGAAAATATCTTTTGAGACCTTTTTCATTTCATTATCTTGATATTTGCTATTATACCAAATATAGTAAGAAATGAGTAAATATAAGCCCACATCCAGAGAGCCCTGTTATATGTACTTAAAAATATTTAGAATATGAAAATATCTAAATGTTTTAACTGAATTAGAGAACAGTGGTTCAATAATCTTTCCTTTAAAAAGCCAAGATCCCATTAATTCTAAGTATCCTTCTCTAAATAAGAAACTTAAAAAAAAAAACCCAAAAAACAAAACTCACTACCGTCCAGTCAATGCTGACTCAGCGAGTTTCTGAGACTGTCAGCATTTATGGTCGTAGAAAACCCAGCCTCCCTCCCAAGGAGGTGCCGGTGGTCTGGAACTGGCCACCATGGGGATCGCAGCCCACACTGTAACCACTACACCACCAGGGCTCTTAAAGGCGGTGCATTCATTATATAGATTATAATATTCTAACAATCTTGACCAACAAACCTCCATTATATTTTGCAAGGCTACATTTTCTTAATCTCAACTCTGACTAATACTCACGTTTGCTTTGTACTGTTGAATTTTAAGAAAAACTACTGTAATATGTCAGAATACATTTTACTACAAACAAATGAATGACATAAAAGTATAATTTTTAAAGCTCAAAACCATTTCTGCAGTGTCCACAATGAAAAGGAAGAGTTTAAGTAAATATCCTAAAAGGAAGTGATATTTAAATCTCATTCTATAATAGACTTTACTTTCAAAAAGAAAGCTTACGTTTGAAAACAAGACATGGGTCATCGTGAAGAGAGCCAGTTCAAATAGGAATAACAGCGTATTTTTAAAAATGCACTCTGCTATAGGTAAGTCTATTAGCCATAAAGCATAATGGTTCCTTCTCCAGTGTCATTCCATAGGGCACTCAGAAGTGTGGGTGAGGCTATGAGGTAGTAGCCAATGATCGAATGAAAGATGACCTTGGTTCTAAGACTTAGAAGATTGTTCAAAGTCTGTTTCCTCAGCTGAAAAAATGGAATAATCAAAATTAACAAAAGTGTAGAGAAGAAAAAACTAGATAAACCCACTGGAGAAAATGTAAAATACCATGTAAATGTTAGGTAAAATGTCAATAAATATCCTAAAAAAGATATTGAATCCTAAAAATTCTAAATTTTACCATTTGTTTGATAGCAGTAATTACTGTATCAACTACATGGGATAATTTCCTTATAGAAACCAGTTTTAAGCACTATCACATAACAGATTCTCTAAGTAAGGAAAAAAATAATTGACTCAAAAAATTAACCACATTTCCAAAATTGGTGGTGAGAGTGTAAGAGGGTTTAATCAAGGACGATGTAGCTGAGAGGAATTACTGACACACAAATGAAGGCTGATCGAGGGACAAGAGGAGAGTAAAAGAATATAGAGTCTAAATACAAGCATGCACATATGAAAATATATTTATATATGACATTGGGGAAATAGATCTACGTGCATGTATTTATAGGTTAAGGATTCAAGGTAGCAGGTGGACACTGGGTCTCAACTCAAGTACTCCCCCAGTGCAAGAATACTTTAATCTATTAAACTGGCATTCCATGAAGCTCACTTTCCTGATGATTGCTGAAGACAAATGGGTGCATAAGAAAATGTGAAGAAAGCTGATGGTGCCTGACTATCAAAAGATAAAGCGTCTGCAGGTGTCCTCAAACTTTTTTAACAGGGGGCCAGTTCATGGTGCCTCAGACCAGTGGAGGGCCGGACTATAGTTAAAAACCAAACAAAACTATAAACAAATTCACTGCGGTCCGGGATCAGTTGGCTGCTAAGCAGGACAAGCAGCGGCGGCAGCAGTCCCTAGTTTGAGCACCCCTGGTCTAGGGTCTTCATGGCTTGAAGGTAAACAAGCAGCCATCTGGCTCAGAAACAATTGAGCTCATATGGAGGAAGCATACCAGCCTGTGTGATCATGAGGTGTCAATGTGATCAGGTATTAGATGTCAAAGAACAAAAAAATCTTATCAATGAGAATGAGGGGGTGATGTGGAGCAGGGACCCAAAGCCCATCTGCATGCAACTGGACAATCCCTTACAGAAGGGTCTCCAGGAGGAGACAAGGCAGCCAGGGCGCAGTGCAGCAACGATGAGACATACAACTTTCCTCTAGTTCTTTTATTCTTCCTCTCCCCCACGATCATGATCCCAATTCTACCTTCCAAATCTGGCTAGACACGAGGATGTACACTGGTACAGAAAGGAACTGGAAACAGGGAATCCAGGAGAGATGATCCCTTCAGGTCCAGTGCTATGAGTGGTAATAACAGGAGGCAGGAGGGAAAGTGGGGTAGAAAGAGGGAACTGATTACAAGGATCTACATATAACCCCTCCCTGGGAGATGGACAACAGAAAAATGGGTGAAGGGAGAGACCAGTGTAAGACATGAGAAAAACAATAATATATGTTTTCAAGGGTTCATGAAGAAGGGAGAATGGGGAAGCAAGGGAGAAATGAGGAGCTGATACCATGGACTCCAGTGGAATGCAAATGCTTTGAGAACTATGATGAAAACATATGTACAAATGTGCTTGACACAGAAGTATATATGGATTGTGATAAGACTTGTATGAGCCCCCAATAAAATGATTCTTAAAAAATATTAACAACACTCTAGAGATAAAAAATTTAACCCCTTTAGATGTAAAACCTTGCCTTTATTTGAAGTTTTATCAAAATGAAGATATATTTTTAGAATTTAATACATATTTTCAAAAAGAAAACAAAGTCACATTAAAAATGAGATGCTTTTCAAAAAAAAAAAAAAAACTAAAAAAAAGGGCTGAGCCTCGGTGGCGTAAGTGGTTTGAGTGTGGAACTGCAGCCTGGGCAGTTCAAATCCAGCGGCGGTTCTCAGGAGCGGCACTGAGTAGCGCCCACGACCACTAGAGGCAGTGATGCCCACCAAAAAAAACAACAACAAAAATGAGATGCTTTTCAAATTTCTAAACTTCCAAATAAAATAGCTTCATGTTTAATAGAAAAAAGTCTGCACTCAGTGACAAGTCTCAAAAATAATAAAAATGTGACTTTTCTTTTTTTTAGTCATCAACTTTTGTTTCACAAGTTTAAATATCTTTATATCTAAAATGAAAGCCTATTTTAAAAAATAAACAACACTGAAAGGCACAGTATGTCTTAAATGAGTTTTCTTAGTTTCATAATCTTTTCCTTATTTCTCTTTCACAGAGATATGGAAAATTAAAATTAGCATTTGAAAGTATTCAAAATTGTTTAAATCGTTAGTTGGTTACTGTGTTCAACAGGTGCAGTTTTGAGTGAAATGAAGTTACCACCTGCTATGTCTCGATTTTGACAAACTTAAGATTATGCTAATTAAAAGCAAAATATCTTTGCTACCGCATACATTAATCGGTTCTGTGGGAAAAAAACACTCTTATACCTAAATACTATTTCCCTAAGTACATTCAAGCACGGTACTTTATATTAACATTACACTATTTAAGAAAAGATGTCATATTTCCTTGCAATACTAGAAAAGAGCAAAATAATACTTTGATAAATATGTTCTTTGTCTAGTTTACTATGCCTAAGAGCAGCCTAGCTGCTGAAGACACAGCAATGTATGCAATAATATGAGCAGGGAAAGCAAACCACAAGCACTGTACCACGGTGCAATGGGATAGGAGAATAAAGTGTATCTGAAGGAAGGGAAAGGGTGCCATGACAGTTGAAAATTGTCAAGAGTTCCACCTCCACTGGGCTGTAAGCTCCTTGGAGTCAGGGGCCAACATGTTTCATCGCTGCCAAACTCACATGGGCACATGTCAGGGTTCAATCAGTAACTGTTGACTACATAAATAAGAGGGAAGGCCACACATAAATGTTGACAATAGAAAAATAAGCATTAAAACATGACTGAGAGATGATCATACTGCGTGCCCCTCATTAACCTTTGAGTGGTGTCAGTTCAATCATGAGCACTGCAAACAAAACTTCACAGCTAAAAAATACTAATAATTTAGTAAAAAATAGTTATGTGTATTTGAACCAAAGATTAACAATCATAGAGTTAAGAAGGAGTACTAGCTAAAACAAAAATAAGGAAGGTTAAAAGGACTCTTTTTACTCGTGAGACAATTAGCAGGTAAGTTTGATCCATAAATTATACCAGTTCTGAATGTATAACAATCAGAAGAATGCTTTGAGCCAATGGACTGGTTATAGTTTGGCCAGTCATCTAGAGGCTGGGAAACTTTTCATAAAGAGCGAGTGGTAGGTGGTTTAGGCCTGTGGTCTATGCCACCACTTTTTAGCATCCACAGACAACCATATACAAAGGAATGGGCACAACTGAGTGCAGTATTTACAAAAGCAGGTCACCACAGTTTGACAAGCCCTACTCTGGAGTGCACGTTGACTTCTCACTCATTCTTTTCATAAAGACAGCTTCATTTCCGCTCACACTTTCACATAAACGGGGTTTATGTCTCGTTAAAGCCTCTGCAGACACCTGCACAGCAACAAAGCCAACACTCTGTTGTTTTACAGATTTTAAAAGAGAAACTCCAAAGGGTTAAAAGCCTTGCTCTAGAACCACTGATGGACTCAAGACTAAAAGTTACCACACAACCAAACCACTTTTTCAATCATATGCTGAATCCCTAAATCTCTTTATAGCAGACATCGAGGGAACAGTTTAAGAACTTCTACTTATATGTACATCTAAGTTACTGCAATAAATTCAGAAGCCCAATTTTTTGTTTTTGGGGTGGGGGGGCATCACTGCTTCTGATGGTCGTGAGCACTACCCAGCGCTGCTCCTGAGAGCCACTGATGGATCTGAACCACCAAGCCTGCGGGCCACAGTCCCGCACTCAACCACTTACACCACCGGGGCTCAGCCCAGAAGCCCAATTTTTTTTTTTTTTCACATCCCTTTCTTTAATATGAACTAGGTTTTTTTCCATGTAGGTTATTTATCTCCCTATTTCAGAAGTTTCCTAAAATAACACGTCATTTTCAAATAGCCAGAAAGAACAAGAGAAAAAGAAAGCCTTAACAGATTATGAATTCTTATATTCATTTAATGAGAATTTGTGTACTCAGGTAGATGAAAGAGATGAAAGGGTTGGTGTGTCTTTGCAAAGCTTAGAGTTTAGTTGAGGAATATTAGACATATAAACATGTGAAACTAAAGAGCAATCCCACACGACCCAGGTAAAATCTCAGAAACTAAAAATGCGAAAAATGAGAGAATTTAATATGCAGTACACATTGTCTGAAAAATATGCTCCATGTTGCTACTAAAGTCAAATCATTCCTCTATTTTGTACAATGAATGTTTAATAATAAACACTAACCACATAGCTTTTTGGCAAGGTAATATTATTACACAAAGGATACACATGGATATCATTTCTTCCCCCTGCCCCGATGGGAGTAGGAAGCACCAGCCTTGCTCCTGGAGCGCTGCTTATGGATTTGAACCACCAACTCTGTGGGCCACAGTCCTGCACTCAACCACTGCGCCACTGGGGCTCAGCTCATGGATACCACTTCTTAAAATCCTGCATTCCTAAGAGTTTTCCTGTATCTTATCCTATTAGCTGCTATGAAAGAGTAGCTTATACTGGACTAACTTAGCTCCTTCACCAAAACAACTGACATAAACAAAATTCAATGTTTGCTTATGCAAGACAGTGTACAACTGGGAAGTGAGTGTGCAAACTGAACGGTACAATGTGATCAGACTCAATAAAGGTAAAAATGAGAATTTTTCCATAACTTTCACAAAATTATTGCTAAAAAATGAAAAACTCTTTTACTGTTGCCTACAAATAAATGCATAGGAAAAACATTAAGGGTAAAACATTTAGTGCACTGTGATTTTAAACTTTAGAAAAAGCATTCCCTTTGTAGAAACAAAAATAAACTTCTCACGTGTCACTTGAACACTGCTTTAAGCAAGGATCTTTTCCATATCTTGGCAAACTGTCAAACTCCTTTCGAAGGCTGGGTCAACTTATAACATTTTATCCTTGGCATTTCCAGTACAGTCCAAGAATTTCTCCGATAGGAAGTTTTCTGGCAGTATCTGGACCACTGAGACATCTGCATTCTTTCCATCACATCCACCTTCCTTCCTTATGCTGGGAAATGAACCTGAGTTCCTCTGACTGCATATTTAAAGTCTCTGAAACAATGGCCCTTCGTCTATTTCTTTATTATTATTCCGTTACATTCCATTCAACTTTCACTTCTAGCATGATCACCATTTGTTTCTTTCCTTAACTCTTTAAGATCCACGTGTATAAAATGCCACACTGGTTCATGTCTGGGAGATAACGAGCTAACAAAACGACATGTTTTTCTGCCTCTGGGTGAACTAAAAACAAACAAAAAAGCCCAAAGCAGATGCGCAGCAATAATCATTAATGATTTGTAAAGGGACATAACTGGTCACTGATCATGATAAACCAGTGTTATTTAAAAAATGAGCAATGGATTAAAAAGCTGGTCACGAAGCCTGTACTTGATGCAATAATCCACAATGAACTACTATCTTTGCGTCATGGTAAGGGCATTTACCAGCAAAATAAACAAACTGGCCAAACTTCAAACTCACAGCCATCAAGTGGATTCTGACTCATAGCAAGCTCATGGGACAAGGTAGAACTGCCCCTGTGGGAATAACTCTTGACAGGAGTAGAAAGTCTAGTGCAGCAGGTGATTTCAAACTGCTAACCTTGGGGTGAGCAGCCACACGCATAACCGCTACTATCACCAGGGCTCCACCAGGAGAAAGCAGTCTCTGGGACAGCATATTATGCCTAGTCAGACAGAAGGTCAGCAAAAATGAGGAAGACCTTCAATAAGATGGACTGACACAAGGAGCCAACAGTGGAGAAAGGCACAGGACTGAGTGGCTCTGATTCATTCTGGTGTACAGTGAGCGGATCACAACCAAATCAATGGCAGTGAGTTTGGTCTGAAACTGTGGTATCTGATATTTCTGTGCACTTTAGAATCAATGAAAAGTGAGCCTGCGTCTACTTAAAATAACTTTCTGAAGGCACTGCCGTCGCCAACGCAGGAATAAGCCCAGTGTTTGCTGTGCAGCAGTTAGAGTTCTGTCGAAGAAGGGCCTTAGCACTCCCCCAGGGTCTTCAGATATGCTTCCAGAGGGCCAGGCCTGCAGAAGACAGACCTAGGAGTAGCAGGAGCTCTGGTAGAGTGGTGGGTTACATTGTGGACGGCTAAATGCAAGGTCAGCAATTCAAAACCCACAGGTGTTTTGAAGGAGAAAGAGGTGGCTGCCCGCTCCTAGAAAGCTTCCATCTCAGAAATCCAGAAGGGCAAAGTTCTGCTATGTTCTACAGGGCCACTACAAGTCAGAATTGACTCGTTACCACCAGTGAGTTTGACATCGGAGGGAGGGCTTTAACTTCTCAGAAGTTGCATAACTGTTAGTACAGGTCAAGCTACAATAGCTATACATGTAAGAAAGGCACAAGCCGGGCTCAAAAAACCAAACTCACTGTCATTAGGTCACTGATGACTCAAAGTGACCCCCTGTGGGTTTCCAAGACTGTACGTGTTTCCAGGAGTAGGGAGTCCCACAGAGCTTTGGGTGGTTTCAAACTGCCGACCATGTGGGCCACAGCTCAACATATAACCACCAAACCACCAGGGCGCCTGCTACGGTTTGTATTCTGGCCCTCTAGGACCATATCTGAAAACCCTGAGTGACTACTAAGGTAAGGCTGTGGCAGAACCCCAATGGCAGCACAACAGGATGTCAGAGGGGTATTCAAGCCAAAAACCTCACTGCCGTCGACAATTCCAACTGCTAACAAGTCTACATATAGTTTCTGAGACCACTGATCTTTATGGTGGCAGCCTCATCTTTCTCCTGAGCAGTAGCAGCTGTTGGCTTTGAACTACTGGAGTTAGGGTTAGTGGTCCAGGGTCTAATCCCCTTCGCTACCAGAATTCCTTTGATGGATGACAAGACTCAAAAACCAAACTCATGACCACCAAATCAGTTCCAATCCACGGAGGCCCTACAGGCCAGGACAGAACAGCCCTTCTGAGTCTTAAATCTTTTGTAGAGTCGAAAGCCTTATTTTCTCCTGTGGCGCTGACTTTTGGTTGACAGGTGAGATGCAGCCCACTACTATGGGTAGCATCCCCTTCTGGGGTCGAACAACACTCACAGTTTTGACCGGTTCATTACAGAAGCAAAATGACAGCTAAGAAGTAGCAACGACAATAATTTGATGGTTGGGGGGGTCACCACAATATGAGGAACTGTCTGAAAGGGGCGCGGCATGAGGAAGGCTGAGAACCGCTGCCTTAGAGGGCTAAAGCAGGGTGTGAGGAATAAATCCCAAATGGGCTATCTTCAGCAATTTAGGAAGCAAAAGGCTGCAGAGTTACTCCGTAGCCAATGCACAAGCTGACAGCTAAGGTGACAATCACTAGAAGCCAGGAATAGGGAATGGAACTGTGTGGGCTGGATGAATCGCAGGGAACAGGGGAGCTATTTGCTCTGGAGGTGGAAACTTTACGTTAAGAAAGCAGGCGGAAAAAAGAGAGAGAGAGAAACAAAGAAAGAAAGGCAGTGCCTAGGCAGGACTGTTCACTCCACAGTCTGCAGCCAATGAGGAACCTGGAGAGGGACCCTTGAACTAGGAGATATGATACTTGTGAAAAGGCTGCTGCGTATGCCGCTCAGTTTTGCCTTCTGAGGCTTGGGGTTCCGATTTTCCAAGTCTTGTTCACACTAAATGGGTACAAACTAGATTTCTCTTTCTTATTCTCTCGGTTGAAGTCCTTCCTTGAGACATGAATGTGCAGGATGAACGCCCAGATCCCGGCAGCCTGGGTTGAAGCAATTCTCCCTACACCACACAGGGAGAGCAGAAGCAGAACCGAACACAGCGCCTGACCAAGAATAACACAGCCGCTTCCGGCCCAACCTGGATTTCTTGGGCGTTCACCAGGAAACACTGGTGGTAGCCGATGGGTACTTCATGTGGGATAAGGCAGCCTGTCCCAGGTGCCCCTCGGGGCTGTGGGGTCCAGTCCTAGTCAGTCTCATACCAACTCCCCAGTCACCAAGTGGGACTGAGACGATCTCTGGGGTGGCCAAAAACGCTTCCCACAGGAGTTTCTTTGCAAACTGTTGGGCTTCAAGGCTCATTTTTACACTCAACTAAAGTCAAGCCTGAATCTTGGCCACCCTCTGCCTCTCAGGGGAGAACCTGTCATTACGCTTTTCTTGGCTGTCATCAAAATGGAAGCAGATCGCCAGATCTTTTCTTCCACAGCACCAGGAAATGGGCTCCTGCCATCAGCTTCTGGTTAGTGATCAGACACACCTGGGGCCCGAGAGACCTCACTCCTAGCCTAAGCTGTAAAAATTACTCACAGGGTACATATGTTATAGCTGATACATTTCAAAATGAAGCATTATTACATTTACCATTTTGAAATCCCATCCAAAGTTGCTTGTGATCTTTTTTCTGCATTTCATTGATAACTTGACTTTTATGCTTTAAAGCGTCAGCTTCTTTCATACAAGACATAAAATGAGCTTCAATTGCATCTTTAGAGGGGCAGTGCAGAAGGTCCTTTTCAGGAAAATTCTGTCAAAAGAAAGCAAAACCACACATATAAACAGGCAAACACACTAGCAAATTGGTTTCTTAAAAGGAAAACTGCTTCCCCTCAGTTGGCTAATGTTTTTTAACAAACATTCTCTTACCTTTCCCACAAAGATTTCAGCATAACTCCAAACATAATAAAAAGAAACTTACAAATCTTTAGTTCTTTGTTCAATTTTCTACTTTATTGAGCCATATTTTTATATTTCATGTGTTTAAACAATAAGGGGGAAAGACATCAAAGGGTAATAATTATTTTATTTTTTTTTTGGGGGGGGGGGAAATCACTGCTCTCCGGTGGTGGGAGGAGGAGGTCCAGCCCCACTGCTGGAATTGAACCTCCATCCCAGTAGGCCGCAGTCCCGGGGCTCAGGTAATAATTTTAAAGGGTAATCATTTTAAAAATCTTTTTTTGAGCATATCAAGCCTTGGCACAGGTGTGGAATGGAATATGCAGAGGCTGATGGTGGAAGTGTGAAATGGTACAAAGTAAAAGCAGTTGGATAATTTCATGAACATGTTCATACATTTCTGTCTGACCTCACCATTTCACACTAGGCATTTATCTAAACAAAATGAAAGCCAGTGTCCATACAAAGACTTGTACACAATGCTCACAACAGCTTTAGTTATGATACCACCCCCCCAAGCAATAACTTAAAACTCATGAGGTGCACGAACAAATAGTGTATACACTGACTAACGAGCCATCCAACTCCTAAGTCACCCTACACACAGCATTACGTCCAACTCTTGAAGGTCACTTTGGTCTCGGTGAACCTGTTAAGAAGGTAGCTTTTCAGTTCTAATGGCAGCTCCTGCTTTCCCTGGCAAACACCTCGATCCAATTCCTGGCCAAATTATCTCATGCACAGCTACATTCTAGCTGAGTACCCATCAGTGGAGGCTGGCAGGTTCATAGTCTGCCTAGCAGGCTTCAAAGGGCCTTCCGACTGAGGAGACCTGGATCTTGATCAGTCTGTGAAAACCCTAGAGATAGATCCCCCGGTCCAATCCACAGGCACCCGGACATCAAGCCAGGCAGCACTTGTCCCGCTGGGAGTGCCGGGTCACCGGGAGCCTGAGGCTGGCTCAGCAGCACCTAACAGCAGCAGCAACAAGGTCAGAGCGCCAACTTCACGTCCTATAATGTTCAGTGTACCTTTTGAAAGGTGAGTTAATAATCACTGAGCAAACAAGCAGCTATGTAAATGAAATGACTAATTCACTTTTTGTAATAGCTGAAACTTACCCAATACCCTAGTAAGTAATCAAACCGAAACCCACTGCCATGAAATAAATTCTGACTCATCACTACCCTGCAGTAGAGAATGATCCCACACGTTTTCTAAGATGCCCAGGAAACCGATTGCCACACCTTTCTCCCACGGAGCCAGTGGTGGGCTCCAACAGCTGACTTCGCAGTTAACACCAGGGCACCATAGTACGTGACAAAGATTGTATGTAGATTACATCCTTTACTTCTCACAGAAGCCCTTGAGGCATATGCTATTATTATCCCCAATGCACAGGTGAACAAAACTAATGTTCAAAGAGTGAACAGAGAGCTAAGACTGAAGCCAGTCTGTCTTGACTCCTAACCACTCAGGATATACTCCTTAGAACTAAACATTCATGATCACATATATATTCAAACATGACTTTACAGACCCCAAAATGATTATTCTTTTAAGACCTTTATAAGAATTGAGATAAGAATAGCAGCCAATAATCTACTCGGGCTACTGTCAGACAACCTTCAGCATCATGGAACTTTGGGACAAAGAACGGGAGAGGGGGAAAGGGACAAAGCTTCTGAAAGACTAGGAAACTTACAGGAGATACCCTCCTATCCATGCACCTCCAGATCACCCATGGCACTAATATAGATTTAAAAATGCAAACAAGCAGAATTAACCCTGGGGTGAACACTCAATAATTCCCATGTCCTCTGACCTGTCCTCACCTTGGTTTGTTTTCCTGAAGACTAAACTCTGGTCTGCAGAGTAAATTATGAGCCTCTATACAAGCAACTGCCAGTATAGTGGTAACCTGGAGCAGAGGCAAAGACCACGACAGGGTTGGACCCAGATTAACATGGACTCTGTTCACTTTTCAATCCCACTATTTTCACTTTCCTAATACAAACTAACATTTATTCTGACAATTTCCAGAAAGTCTCCTAACTGGGTCACACACCTACGTACCTGCCACAGCGCGCTGCCTACAATGTTAATCTGACCCTCTTCAAGGAGCGCTGGTGGCAGATTGGCTTATGAGTTGAGCTGCTAATGGCAAAGCCAGCGGTTTGAAACCATGAGCCATACTCTACAAGAAAAAACGGAGCCTTTCCGCTCCCACGACGATTTACAGCCCGGAATACCCCAGGGGTAAGTTCTGCCACAGTCTATAGGGCCGCTACAAGTCCAAATTGACTGAATAGTAGTGAGGTCCCCCCTCCAAAAGATTTCAAAAATCTGGACCATGTAGATGTGTTTAATTTCTCCAGCATAATCTCTCACTGCAACAAAACTCTTTCTCCCTCTCCATAATCTCGAATACCTGTCATTTTCTCAAACACTTTCAGTTCTCTCAGTCACTCTCATCTGTGTTTTCAGTTTTCTCTGCCTGACACACTCTTCCTTCCACCTTGCAAATCGCTCAATGACTTGCACACAAGAGGAGTTGTATACAAGTTGGTCGAACAATAGAATGAAAAAGACAATGAAATCTTTCCGTGAGATTTTTGAAGGTCCCTTATACTAGACAAAAAAATAAATAAACCCTCCCAGTGTTCAGGTTCAGCTTCTCTGGGAAATTTTCCCTACTTGTTCTTGACTCTATAGCCACATGACAGTGCTACAGCACCTCACTCACTGCTACCGAGTCAAGGCTGACTACAGTGACCCTCTGTCACGATGTAACTGTTTATGGGAGGAGAAAGCCCTGCCTTCCTCCCAAGGAGCTGTGGGTGGCTTTGAACTGCCAACCATGTAGGTCGCAGCCCAACCTGTAACCACAGCACCACCAGGGGTCCCTCCATTATTATGCTTCACCAGTCGGAAGGAGTCCTGGTGATGTCTGCTAACTGCAAAGCCAAACTGCGGAGGAGAGCGGCTGGCTAGCGGCGGGGCTTTCTAGTCTGGGAAACTCACAGGGGCTTTTCTTCCCTTTCCCATCGGGTCACTATGAGTTGGCATGGACTCGAGGACAGTGAGTTTGCTTTCTGAGGGTTTTTTCTAGGATGGAAGCTACAGAAGGCATTAGCCAAGATTGTTCTTCCCAATTCTAACCTCTCTCAACAAATGGATTTTTAATGAATCAACTTTATTGAGAAGTTATTCATGTACAATAAATGCAGAAATGTTACGGGTTCATTTGATGAGCTCTGACACTGTGCACCTGTCAGCCACACAAGATGCAGCATGGGATATTACCATCATTGCCAGAAATTACTCAGTGCTCCTTTGTAAGAGCATCCTTCAATCTCACCCGAACATATTTTCTCTGTAACAGAATCTCTTCATCGGAGAATACTGCACTGGGACAACTGGGAGTGGGGGTGTCGCAAAAGCAGATGCCCACATTTTGGATATAGTTAAGTTTAAAAGTTTTTAATTGCCAAGGGGATGCTGGGTAATTTGGGAGCCTATGATCTAGCATTTCTCCTTTTGCATGCTTTTGAGATTTATCCAAGTAATACACCTACATCAATAGTTTGCTCCTTTGCATTGGTGAACAATATTCCACTGAAAGCATATACCACAATTTATTTCCAGATTCTTATAAATAAACCATCTAAATTAAAAATCCCCCTGGGTCTATATCTGCAAGTAAAAATGTAGGGTCAAAGAGTAAATAACAATTTAACTTTAATTAAAAGCTGTTTTCCAAAATAACAGGACGATGTCACATTCCCAATAACAAATGTCGGAGAGGTCTTACCGCCTCTTGCCCTGCCCTTGGTCCTTTGCCCTTCTTAGTCATTCCAGTGAGGGTGACTCAACAGCTCACTGTAGTTTAGTTGAGTCCTCCCTGACAAACAAGCACTGCCAGGCAGCTCACAAATGGGCTTACTGGCTGTGCAGATGTTCTTGTCTATGAGGTGTTGACATTTTTCCCCCATTTTAAACTCTCACTGCACTATTTATCATTAAGCTGTAAAAGTTGGGGGGAGGGGGGTTGATGTCACCATAAGGGAGATTAGTAAGAAAGGCAATCTACTTTCATTGAAAAAACTCTACTCTGCAAACCAAAGTTTGAAGAATGTGCATGAGCATGTCTTGGGTATGCTCAAGTGGGGCTGGCTGGGTTGGCTGGGTTCTATTTTCTTTGTTTAACCTAGTTCTCAAAGTTTTTTGAAATGCATTTCAAAAGCACAAATAATCTGTATCTTTCAACTTAATAGTCCTATTAGGCAATATGGAACCTCTGCCCTCAGTATATTTGGAGTAGTTTAATGTTCACACCACTCTAAAGTTAAATCACTGTAATCCTCACTGTCCGCAGCCGAAACTTGTGACCACTGGAACAAGCCCCCACTGTATGCAGTTCTTAGAACAAATCCGTGGTAACACAGTGCCGTGCAAAACTTTCTAGTGAAAATGCACAGGAAAACGGGCTCCAAAGTGTTACTGAGTAAAAGATGAAGAAATTGGTAATATTGCTGTTGTAAGTACCTTACAACCACTATCTCCCTTTTTTTACACAAGCTAATTAATATACACTAAGATTTTTTAAAACCCAAATCTAAGTATTGAACTCAAATTTCCAGAACTCTAAGACTCAGAATGTACATCATTTGTGTACTAATATAAACGATCTACTATTTCATACATTAGAAAGTCTTTTCCAGGCTGAGCCCTGGTGGCGTAGTGGTTGTGCGCGGGACTGCAGCCCACTGGGATGGAGGTTCAATTCCTGCAGCAGCAAAGGCTGGGCCTCCTACTCCCACCACCAGAGGATAGTGATGCCTAAAAAAAATTTTTAAAAAGAGTCTTTTCTTCAGAACAGTCATTCAATTAAATATTTTATTATTTAAGTTTAATTTCCCACAGGTTACTTGTTTAGTGAGGTCTGCAATTATTGACTCTATATTTAATTGCTTACTGCCCCCATTAAGAAGTAGTGATGAAAAAAAGTTTGTGGAAAAATGGAATTGGAAAGATAATGGAATTTTCTCATCAATTTTTGAAGCCCCTTTGTATTTGCTTCAGATTTTTAAGAAGAAAAAAGGTAGTCCTGATGGAGCAACGTGTTAAGCACTAAACCGTTAACCAGAGAATTGGGGCCGTCTGAGCCCTTTGAAACCAATTTTACTTATGTTTACTCAACAGTTAACCCAAGAGCTGCATCGAGTGAGAGCTCAGTAAAGATGGCAATGAGAGAGCTCCAGATGAAAAAAAAAAAATAAAAAAGGTGGTGGCAGTGTAGGGAGATGGGAATGTGTATGTCAATATCTACGTATACAGTTGTGTACATAAAATAATAACTTACAGGGAGAAAGGGAATAATTAGGTCAGGCTACCTTTACTGTTTACAAGGGACACAGATAAGTGATTCTGTTAACAAAATCAAATAAACGGAAAGATACACAAGCCACTTTTTCCTGGAAACTGGTTTTAGTTTCTTCTAAAGAGTCAGCCCCCTTATCCTAAGGAAAGCTAACTATCTGTAGTTGGTCAAATTATAAAAGGAATTTTAGTTTTTGCTTTTCATTAATCCATCTTCAAATTCCTCTAGCCAATATAGCAACTGTCAAAATTCTTATTGATATGATCGCTGACTTCTAGAGATCTGGACTTAATAAAAACTAAATTCTTCTGAAGGGTATGAAAGTCCCACTGGTGACCTAAATACAACCTGAAAGCTCCCTTATGACTTTCTTAAGGGAGCATATCTGCATCTAAGTTTCAATACTCGTGCAAACTGCAGGCCCTTCATGCATCTGAAGCTCATCTGTACCAAACAGCATGGTTGCTTGAAGAGGAAAATTCTACCACCACTACAAAGTGACACTCATAAATTGTTAAGGTGACTTCAGCTGCCAAGGACCCACTCCACACAGAAAATGTGAAATTTGTTTCTTACTCTCCTCAGCTAAGCTCCTTCACTGGCTATGGAAAAGCACATCAGTTTTAGGCAGTCTCAGTGAGTCACAAACTCAGTTTCCAAATAGGAAGGGAAGGATCATAGAGAGAATGGTGTCCAGACTTTGGGGCAAAGCCCCAACACAGAAATGACTTTTTCACTGGCCTGCTCTTACACCTGACAGGAACCAATCCTTTTCAAAAGAGACTTACGCTCCCGTACTGCTTCCTCCATTCAGTCAAAATAGCCTTAGAATGAACTGTCATGGTTCTGATCCGCTCTCCCCCTCCCAATCCTCTCTCTTTATGCTATACCCAACACTTTCCTGTTATATTTGAGGGTGGGTATTGTTTTTTAAAATATAAATGTCTAAAAGTTATAAATTCTACACAGATTGTATTCAACTCAAACAAAATGATGCTTACATATTGTTTCTAAATGATTCCATCAAAAATTAGGAAGAAACTGAACGACAACTTTCAGGTGAATCCTAATGGAGATATAGCAACTAAAGAGATTCCAGGGATCAGCAATGACCCTACTTCTTTGACTCCTACTCAAGTTTCCTCATTAGTGATTATCACAAGCAGGTGAGATGGGAAATTCTATTTAAACTATACCTTAAAATGTACAGTGATGTTCCAAGGAAGAGCTGAACTCGATGCAAGAAGATCAAATAGCAAACCAATTGGGTAATGCCTAAAAATGAAAGAGTATATTTTAAGAATAAATATTAAAGTTATAACTATAACTCCAATAGAAATTTCCAGCACGCTATAATACAAACGCTAGGGTCTACAACTGCAAATCACAGAAAGACAGTATTTTATACTTTTGTGAGCCAAGTCTAAGCTGGGATACTTTGCAGGTAACAGGTAGGTTTTTCCTAACCATCTCTCACATAGCTTCAATACACATAATGATATGTGCTAAGGCCCAATGTGTATACTTTAATAAGATTAAAATAGAAGTATCTAAATATCATACCAGAACTCATATTGACAAGTAATTTTTTAAAAGTTTACGTAACTGTATTTTTTATCTTAAAAATAACAATACTATACAAAAATGTAAGAACCAAGGGAGTACCTAAAAAGTATCCCAATTACCTGCAACTGTGGTTATTATTAACAACATGCGTATAAATTTCTAGTCTCTTATCTATATATACCTCTGAATAGAAAGATTTTCTATTATATATTGTACTACAATCTGTTTTGTAATATCAATATTTTCCCAGTTCATTGAATATCCTTCTGCAGCCTAATTGTAAAGATTTTACATAACCATTACTCACACCAAAGCACGTACTTAGCAATGAATAAATGTCAATATACCTTTCAATAGTCA
>PVJH01007672.1:53311-91211 GCA_004026705.1 Nesogale talazaci
AATAAGCATACTCGTCAAGCACCCTCACATGTCCACTTCTATTATTGTTCTCCAATCGTCCACCTTTTTCCCTTTAGCCCCTAGTATCGGCTTATCCATTCCTTCCCCTCTTCCCCTGGTCTCTCCTCCCCTCCAACCCTCAATAGTTTATACATTGTTATTTTGTCATATCGTACACTGCCTGACCTCTCCCCCAACCCACTCCTTTGATGCCCGTCCTTCAAATAAGAGTTTGTGTATATATCCTTGCTGTTGGTTCCATCTCTCTACCCCCCTTCCCTCCACCCTTCCAGTATCTCCACTCTAACCATTGGCCCGAAGGGGCCCATCCATCCTGGTATCCCCATATCTCCAGCTCCCCTCTATGCCAGTGTGACTTCTCCAGTCCATCTGGATTTGCAAGGTAGAGTTAGGACCATGATGGTTGGGGGACAGGGAGGAAGGCTTCAGGAACTAGAGGAAACTTGTATGCATCATCACTGTCTGGCTGCCCCCCGACTGGTCTGTCTCCTCCCCGTGTCTCCCCTGTAAAAGGGTGACCAATTACCCACCAGTGGGCCTTAGGTCCCCACCCTGCTCTCCTCCTCCTATGTAATGATGTGATTCTTGTTCTTTGGTGGTCGATATCTGCTCCCTTCGGCCCCTCTTGATCACGCATGCTGGTGTGCTTCCTGCATGTGGACTTTGCTGTTTCTGTGCTGAATGGTGACTCGATTATCTTCAAGTCTTTGAGATTCCAGGCATTCAATCATTTGTTAGCTGGGTACCATCATTTCTTCTACTTTGTTTGCCTTTGTATCCATTTAGTCACACTTTTTTAATCCATTTTTTAAATCTAAATTTTAGTGCAGCAGTTTAATTAGTAAGTCAGAATTAAATAACAATCTCAAGAAAAACAAAAAGAATACTTGATCAATCATGTACAGTCATGTTCTTATGTTCATAAATTACAGAATGTTACTCTTAGATGAGAGGTTTTAAATATTATCCAATTTCCTCAAATTGAATGCCCTAATCTCACTTAAAGAACATTAAACTTTTGGTTATTACTATTTAGATCTGTATTTTTCTATATTATGTAGCTGTGGGAAAACTAGCTACAATAGATCACGTACTTACTTAGGATAAATTTGGAGTAAACGCTTCTTAATAAAATAAAAGAGAGGGTACCTTTAGTCTTATATGAGGAAGCTCCAAATAGTGTGTGGAGAAATTCAATTCCCCCACAAACTCTTTGAAGACCCTCATGTGTTCTACTTCATAGCTCTTAGCTTTCCTCCTTTTCAAAGTCAGCATCTAGCAATAATCCTCCAAAATTAAAATAATACTAAATAAAATGTCCAGGGAAGTCCTGACCTCAGAAAAACACAAAAGCAAAACTAATAATTTTTCTAAAATGTACTATAATCTATTATATCCTATTCTGCTTCTTCTCTCGGAATTATAAAAACTATACAAGGCCTATACTTTTCAAAATAGACTCTTTTGTGGTTGTTAAGTTTGCTTTTTGAACACTCATTTTAGGCATCAGCAAAACAGATTAAGAATGGACGTGGATTCTTAGTAAGTAAGGTTTGACAGTATATGCTGCTTTACAAAGGCTGTGTTGCAATGATACAATTACGAAATTATGGAGTTAAGCAGTTTAACAGATTTAGAGATTACAATGACAAAAGTAAGTAGCCATCCAGTGCTGCACAAATTCTGTCAATCACAAACAGAACTATAAGGACATCAAACTTCATATTCTACATCAATCTAGAACACGACATAAAATCACAGACTGTAGATCTGCCTCCCAACCACTGCAGCAAAGAGATTATCGAAATTATTCATGTCACACAGATGTCTTGGTTTTCAAAAGCATATAAAAGTTATGTTTACCCTACAGAGTACCACAGGGGAGGCACTACTCTGTCCTAGAGGGTCCCTTCATGTCAGAAATAATATGGCAGTGAGTTTGGCTTGGTTCTCGGGAGCAGTCTAGTAAGTGTGCAGTGGTATTATCAAAAAAAAGTATGAAACATTGTGAGAATAACCACAGGGTGACACAGAAACACAGTGAACAAACACTGTATAGAAAAATGCTGGCGTTTGGGGCTGTTACAAAATTTTCCACTTGCTAGAAAAAAACTATCTAAAGTACAGTCAAGCAAAGCATGATAAAACAAGGTATATCGATACAATTTTTAAAAACAAATCAATACTTGAATCAGAATGTAAGTGACTCCCCCGTCCCCCAAATAAACCAAACTCACTGTCCTCTAATTGATGCCAACTCGCAGTAGAACTACCCTTGCAGGTTCCTGAGACTAACTCTTCACAGGAGTAGAAAGCCTCTTCCTCTTCCCTCGGTGTGGCTAGTGGCCTCCAATGGCTGACCTTTCAGATTGCAGCCCAGTGCATAACCACTATGCCACCAGGCCTGGAGAACTCATAATCGTCCATGATTTTTTAACCTTCATTTTGAAACTATGCGTGCACAAATTGCTACGGAATGAATAAATCGATAAGAATTCAAAGAACGTCAAACAGTTTACATTTGCTGTCCTATCAGGATCCAAAGGTGCCAAGTTCAGAGGGTTAGGAAAAGAGGAAGAACGGAAACAAGAAACATGGGGAGGAAGCAGGGTAAACGATGTACACTGAAGGGATTACAAATAGGAGGAAATAAAATATGCCCGAAATGTTGAATGTAAAACTGATCATCTGCTCTGAAAACCTTCACCTGATTCGTAATTAAGTGCACAGGGAAAAAAATATATAATGGACTCCAACATTAGGTTTTTACTCTCCATTTTGGGCAGTTCCACTATTTTTAAAAAGTCATTTTATTGGGGGGTTCGTACAACTCATCACAATCCATCCATCCATCCATCCATCGTGTCAGCACATTTGTTGTCATCATCATTCTCAAAACATTTGCTTTCCACTGGAGCCCTTGGTATCAGCTCCTCATTTCTTCCCCTGCCCCCCCACCTCCCTAGTTCTACTATTTTAAAACTTTTTATTCTTTAAAAAGGACTTCCAAAGAACAAAGAGATCCTTTTCTTTAAAATAAAGGAACAAATAAAACCCACTCTATCTTGCAACTGCCATATGGATCCACTTTGTCAATCACGGCTGGATTATGCGATCTTAGTGATCTTATTTTTTCCTGTATCTTGAAACATTTTGCTACTTCATCACCTTAAGAATTCATCATATTCAATTATTTTCAACGCTGCTAAGAAGACTAAGATATTTTTCAAAAGTAGAACAATAAAAAGCCTAAAAAGAAAATGCCATAATAATGCAACTCATCTTTTTCCATCTTAAAACTGAATCCCCTGAAGCAGCACATCACTATTTGAAATTATATAAAATAAGAAACAGGACTTCCATTTTTGGAATCTAGAGTTAGCTGTTAACCTGGAATTGTCATTTTTCCAACCAAAACAGTAAAGTGAAGGAAACTGAAAGCTGAAGATGTTTTACAATTACAAAAGAAATCAGATGTATGCAAAGAGACAGAAAGCAGCCTTCTAGCCTTTATGAAGGTGAAATGGAGGTGAAATCCCAAGAAGTTTCAAATGATGGTATCCTAAATGAACTGAGTTAATAATAGACATCTAACAACACCCCCTCCAAAAAAGGTACATTTCTCTTACCCAATTAGTCATTCATTAAAAAAGAACTTTGTTATACAAGAGAGCTCCAAAAACTTTGTGAAAAAATCCCATTACCTTTCAAGTCTACTTCCCCATGAATTTTTGAAGCCCTCGAGGACATTTTGAACCTTGGCAATTCCATTTTGTGAAAAAGATGCACGACAGGTTTTCATTTCTTAAACCATTAGTGCACGATAACTTACTTGATAAACTTGTACAGAAAGATGTTTAAGAGAGATTAAATGGTATAAGGAGAAATCATTGTACTGATTGTTTCATTTAGTGTTTACTAACATAAGAATCAAAATATTTTATAATAAAAGCTGACAAATTTTAAAGACTCAATGCTGCTAAATATGAGTCAAAAGAAATAATACATTAAATCTCTTACAGTTGAATTTGAAATCTAGAATTAATATCTAGAGATACATGACATACATTCTAGGTTAATGTATAACAATAAATTTGGTACATTTAAGTGCTTATTAAAATTCTAATAAAGTTGCCAAATACTACTCCTTTATACTTACTTCATTAAACAACCTAGAAAACCTATCAGAAATGCATGGCCAACAAATTGATTCCAACTCCTAACAGTCATATATCGGGTTTCCAACATGTAAATCTTTTATTTTTTCAATGATTTTATCAGGGGCTCTTACAGCTCTTATAACATTCCATACATCATTTGTATCAAGCATATTTGTACACATACTGTCATCTTCACTTCCAAATACTTTCGACTTGAGCCCTCAGCATGTAAATCTTTATGTGAAGAAACCACCTCATCTTTGTCTTGGAGAGCAGCTAGCAGGTTTGAACCACTAAATTTGAGGTTAGCAGCCCAACTCCTATTTCACAGATATATTTTTGAAACACAATTGAGCTCATTTGGTACATTATGATGATTCTTCCTATGGGCATACAGATTAAGACGGCAATTTAAATATTATAATTTCTAAAAATCCTATTTAAATATATAAAGCAATAACAAAACTATTCTAATAGTGAATTATTATTTTAAACCAATAATTAACAAAAATAAAATGCAACTGAAAAAACTGAGAGTAAAATAACCCTATGCTTTTTCTGCTGTCAAGATCTATACCTAACGTGCAATTCGGAGGCAGGTGCTACAACTTCATTTTGATGCTCGGACACTAATTCCTAACATATGTATACCTGAATTACTCTGTGCCCAAATTACTTATTGCAGATAATTCTACTAATATTTAAGCAAATCTACAAAAGAAAAAGTGTTAAAAAAAATGGAAGGCAATACATTTCTGACACACTATATAGATTGGTGTGTGTGAAGGACTTCCGAAGTGTAAATCTGCACAAGTGCTCTAGATAGTCCATGTAGCAGTTACCTTTGTCGCGAGGCTGCTAAATAAATTATAGTATAGGCACACTTGGCTGTTGCATTGCTACAGTGATCATCTAGCTTAAATTTAACTGAAAATAAAGATGTGATCATTTAAATCTGGAATATCCCAGAAGTCTTTACTAAAAGGTTTAATCTACTATACTGTACAAAGAGACTGCATCTGATAAGGTCATGGGGAAATTCAATTATCTTTTAATTCTATCTTACATGAACTTTCAGAAAGCTCCTTCATATAGCTTTATGATTAAGATGCTAAAGTCATTTAAACTTCAAAGAAAAACTTTGCAAGTTTTCAATAAAGCTTTCCGTGGTCATTTTTAAATCACATGAGTATAATATTAAATTATAGGTCGTCCTGATATCTATGTTGAAGATCACTATCAGCACATATATTTACAATTCAAAAGTTCTCTTCAGTTTCTTATTCTCAACAACCAGCTCTGAAAACATGACAGTTTTTGCAGAATCATAACCTCTCATTAGAGCTGCAGGTTTCATAGTTGACAAAAAGCTTTTTCTAAATTATTTATCAGAAGGCCTAAAATTTAAGTGAGACTAGTAATTACTAAGAATATATTCTTTAAAAGCACCAAAAACTGTTCTCTTGAATAACTCTATATTAAAAATAATCATACATATACATAGGTATATATGTGTGTATGTATGGCTTGAAAAGCATCATCCCTCAAAATGCTATGTTACAGCACCCTCTACTGACTAATCAACTCCAATCAGTCTAAAAAAATGATTGAGATTTTAGGGTAAAAGCAGTACTATTTTTGTTTTGTTTTGTTTTTGTGGCATCACTGCCCTGGTGGGAGTAGCAAGCCCAGCCTTGCTGCTGGATTTGAACTGTCAACTCTGTGGGCCACAGTCCCGCAAACTACCACTAAGCCACCAGGGCTCAGCCATAAAGCAGTACTATTAAGTTTTTTAAGTTAGAGAAATACTGTACTGCGCAGGACAAAGTGCTAATCAGACAGCACTTTGTTGGAGGTTCTCCCCAAATCAACGAGGCTACATTTCTGAAGTAAGACATTCCAGGAGGGTCTAGTCCCTGGAGAAGGTCATCATACTTGGCAGAGGTCAGTGAAAGGAAGGAAGGCTCTCAAGGAGATGGACAGACACCCTAGCTACTATAATGGACTGAAGCAAAACAGGACCGTGAGGGTGGCACAGGACCAGTGCTCTTTTCAGCCGAGGGCAGTGGGTTTCTTAAGGATTTGAAAAGCCCCAGTAGCACATTTGTTAAGGGTGGTTACTTGGGCTAAGCCCTGGTGGCATAGTGGTTATGTGCAGTACTGCAGCCAGCTGGCTTGGCGATTGAAATCCAGCAGCAGCTCTCCAGGAGCAAAGCTGGGCCTCCCGCTCCCACCAGGGGGCAGTGATGCCTCCCCCCACCCACCAAAAAAGAAATGAACAAAGAGTGGATACTTCACCCACCACCAGTGGTTCAAAACCATGCAGCAACCCGGTGGGAAAAAGATCGAGTGACGTAATCCCAATAAATATTTCAAGCTACAACTTTACGAGGTAATTCAACTCTGCCAGATGGAAGTGCTATGAGTTGAAACTCAACGGCACCTAGCAACAGCAAGCATTGAATCGGGCAGGGTTTTAAGCCCTGTGCACGTCTGAACTGACTTAATATTTGAAATGAAATCATCCCCATTTCTCAGGTAAGACACCGAGACACAGCAAAGTTTAAAATTTTGCCCAATACTATCTCAATAAGTGATGGCATTGGGATTGCAGTCCCAACATCCTGAGTTTAGATTTAGAATTCTAAGCTATTATGATGCCACATGCATGATAAATATATAAGGAGCAAATAAGAGGCTTCAGAAAGTTCACATTACAGTGGAATTAAAACACATTTTTTCCCACAAACATTTTGAAGTCATTTTGTAAATGGGACAAAGGAAGCATGTGTGTAATGTAGAGATGGCACAGGGATGGAAATGATCACTTTTGGCTAGGGGAATCATCAAGGATAACATCTTATGAAGAGCGGCAGTTCAGAGCAATCAATGAACGGGACAAAAAAGGGGGCAACAAAGAGTCAAAGAAAAACATGTGGAGGGCTGAGCCCCAGTGGTGTGAGGAGTTGAGTGCGGGACTGTGGCCCACGGGCTTGGTGGTTCAAATCCAGCAGCAGCTCTCAGGAGCAAGGCTGGGTAGCTCCCACCACCAGTGATGCCAAAAAAAAAAAAAAGAAGAAAAAGAAAAACATGTGGAAAGAAATAGAAGCATGAAGCATCATCCAATTTCCTTTCCAGTTATACTGGAAAACAGTGGGCATATAAAGGACCTTATGCACGTGCCATGCTCCTGCTTGGACTTTGCAACGTGTAGGACTTGAAATAACGTCGTGAAGAAGTAGGTAACCAAATCTGATCTGTATTTTGGAAAGGAAGAAAGACTGAAGCTGAACAGTAACAGGCAAAGAGACAAGATGCTACTAAGTAAACTGAGGGAGAAATCTGATGGGCTGAATCCAGGTAGAAATAGTGGGAAATTCAAGATCTTTATCATCTAGCAGATAAAAACCAGACCTAGCAATTGGGTTCTAAAGGAATCCATAGTGTGTTCTCTAACCATAAGGAATGAAAGCAGAACTCAGAACACATGGAAATTAAACAAGAAAATTTTAAAATAAAAGCTATGTCCTTAACAAAGCTGATCAAAGACATCATTTACACTCATAAGTCAGTATTGACTCGATGACAGTGAATGAGCCATTCTTCATGAGAAAGAAAAAAAGAATAAAGATGAATAACCTTACGTTCGTCAACAATGTTGAAGCAATGGGTGGAATCAATTTTTAAAAAAGCCACAAACCACCAGAAGTCAATCACGATCCAATAGATAAGTCATCTAAGAAACCCTGGTGCTAAAGGCTAATTAAGAATGAAAGACCAAAAAAAAAAAAAAGAATGAAAGACCGAATGTGCTGCCTCTTTCTCAATCAAGAACGGCAATTCCATCATTCTACTGTAAGTTCTGGTACGGAGCAAGAAATAGAAATAAAAGACTTACAGATTAAAGAATTAAAACAATCTATATTACCAGATAACCTAAATGTATATATAGAAATCCTCAAAGAATCTGAAACAAACAAACAAAGCTCCTAGAGTTAAGGAATGCGTGTATTCGGCAGGGTAATAGCAAACAGCATCAACATACAAACTCAGTTGCATTTCTACATGCCAACAATGGACACACAGTAATAAAAATTAAAGCTGCCCCTTTTAAAATACAGTTTTGCATGTCAACACAAAGACCAGTACACGTCAATGTTATCTACTTCTATACTATTAAGACACTAGTACATAATAAGAAGTGCAAATCCGGGGCTGAGCCCCGGTGGCGTAGTGGTTGTGCGTGGGACTGCGGCCCACTGGGACGGAGGTTCAATTCCAGTAGTGGGGCTGGGCCTCCTACTCCCACCACCGGAGAGCAGTGATGCCCGCCCTCCCCCCCCCAAAAAAAGTGCAAATCCTACACATGTACATGGCTGCGATTTTTCTCTGGTTATCATGTCCTATTAAAGATCTTTGCTTAAACACCAAATAGATTTTTTTTATAGTGACAGCCTATTTTAGAAAAAAATTTCTTTTTAATACAGAAGACAATAGTAAAAAAGGAATAACTAAAACTTAGTACACACACCCTAAACGACATCCAGGGTTATTACTTCAGGGTGAATTATTAACTTCTTAACTATACAAAGTAGCTAAAAATACTAATGGGAAAAATACCTCAAAGTCATTAAATGTATGAGTATATACCAGAACACAATTATGAAAGTGTCAGCATGCATTTAAAAAATACTTCAAAACTAAAATCAAGATACATGAATTACATATTTTCATATAAACACTGCAAAGGGAATAGCAAGTGAAATTTGCTATAGAGTTGCATTGAGTAATAACTGACTACAGCAAGTTTTCAACAAGACTTTCAGAAAGAATAAATACAAAAGAAATAAGCCAAAATCAGTGTTCTGCCCTTCAGAGAGAGAGAGAGAGGCATTCAGACAAGATTCATCTAGAATACAGTTTGTGGAGTACACATCTATCTGACAGGAACATGCATGTGATACAGGGCAGAATAAGCAGTGGCTGAAAGATGACTTGGTAGTCATTGATTCTGGTGCTGTGCTGATGCCTCCCACCTCCCAGCAGGTCTCAACCTGGGGTGGTTGTGCACTGCAAAGGGCAGTTGGCAATATACTGCAGCATTTTTTGTTATCAACTGGCAAGAGTACTATTGGCACCATGCCAGCATTACTGCCAAACATCTGTTAAGACAGGCTATCCCTGTTCCAACAAAGATGGAACTAATTCATAATGTCAATAGTGCCCTGTTGAGAACCTATACACTGATCAAATTGTTAAGATCTGCTAATTTCACAAAATGATAATCTCTACATGCAAGCTGAGCAACACAATTTTAATATTACCTATTGAATTATTGCTGCTGTAAGGTGCAGCTCTCCAGGAGCAAGGCTGGGTAGCTCCCACGACCACCAGAGGGCAGTGATTGCCCCCCCCCCCCCAAAAAACAAAAAACAAAAGCAGCAAACATTAAATAAGAACCATTTCAGGCTGGGCCCTGGTGGCATAGTGGTTGAGTGCAGGACTGTGGTCCACAGGCTTGGCGGTTCAAATCCAGCAGCAGCTCTCCAGGAGCAAGGCTGGGTAGCTCCCACGACCACCAGAGGGCAGTGATGTCCCCTGCCCAAAAGAACCATTTCATTCCTTCCCAAGAAAATGTGAGACGTAACCCATAATTCAATACAAACTATCATCTCAAATGTTTCTCCATCACCATAGAAAATTGACTTTTTTGGGGTATACTAGTACAAGGTGATAGTTCTAAAAGTTCACTCTCCTTGTTTGCAATATTTCTTGAAGTCAATTCAACGACACTCGTTCAACACCTATGACTTCATTTACTTGTCTTATATTTCTTGGTTTTTAACAGTCACAGATTCAGAGATCAAGTCTAGTTTTAATCTATTTGTATTCCTCACAATTTCATTTAAATATTGTCTCAGTCTGTACCTTTTCCATTCAACCTTATTCATAGAGAAGAATTTCAATACCTTGCATTATTAAAAAAATATATATTCTCCTAGTAATTCATCCCAGAATTGAACCCTCTGTACTACAGTACAAAAGAAATAGCATCTGTATAAGGATAAGCCCAGATTTAAGACTTAGTCGTATTCTATATATATATATATATATATATATATATATATTATTTTTCAAAAAAGGGATCCAAATATTTAATGTACTGAACTTAGACAAGGTGTGCCAGGGGCAGTAAGTCTGAGAAGTTATTCTAGGCTCAGATCTGTTCATAAACATCTATTTATACACTGCTATGGTTGTGCTTTATAAAAGAAACCACTGCGCAACACATGAGTCTGTTCCACAACCCACACATCCAAACAGAAGGCAAAATTTTTTTGCAACTTAATATTCTGACAGTGATAGCAGCTACACCAAGAACCTTTTGCTTTACAAACGCTTGTTTTTACAATTGATTCTGGACACTGCACCTTGTAAACCCCAGCCAACACACGACGCTCCACAGTGCACATAAGTCCACTCACCATTTCAGTGGTGTGCCTTCATAGTCAAACCACATCTCCCGGACGTCTTCTTGCCTCATAACCTTCTGAAAGTGCTTTTTCACTTTGTCAGTTACCAGCGTCAAATAACTTACTCTTGGCAAAAGCAACTGAAATGAAAATTTGTAAGACCACATTTACTTATTTTTTTCAACAAATATATACTAAGCAGGTTTTGGAATTTAAAAGGAGTCATTTCATTTTGTTTGCAATATTTTGAGTATTCAACACAAAATCAATTGTTTTTTATAAAAAATTAAAGAGATATTTCAAATTTTCTAATGGGGTCATTAAGTACGACTAACAGAATAAATGCCTAGAATTCCCAACATAAATACATCTACAGTCTTCCTATAAAACTTTTTCCAAGTAAAAATACAATGCAATCAGTTGACATACTATATAAGAAACTTAATGTAAGTTACACTTAAAATCATCCAACTCAGTTAATAAAGCTGTCTTAGGAAGCAATTTAGTCCTGGTATTTGCACTGGCAGATCAGGTCTTCTCAGGACCATCTCTCATGTATTTACTTAGTTGTAATGGAGAATACTAATTCTATATGAGGGAAAAATAAAATGAGGGTGGAAAAATACTTATAAAAGTGCTCATGAAAATACTTGGTGGCAGCAATAGAATGGCCTTCAAGAGTCAAGCAAATTTTCATTTGATGTGCAATAGATGCCCACTAAGAAACTGTAAACAGAAGGATGATATGATGGGAAAACAGTATGCAAGTAGAAGTGCCACAACTGTGCCCTGAAAGACTAAAAGAAGATGAGATTATAAAAACTAAGAGAAGGAGGCCTAGAAACATGGACGACCTAGAAATGGAAGAGAATGGTAATGATGAATGAAGATCATGAAAGGAGAAAGAGTAAGGCTGAACCACATGATGAATGCAAATAATGTCACAAAACTGAACTTGAAAGAAATGTTGAAAAGGGGTGGGAAAAAAAGAGGGAGTTAAGGTAGAGATGATTATCTTTTTATTTCCAAACTGTCATAGAGTACAAGCTTAGGGTATGAAACTGCTAATTCATATAAACAGACCAAAGCAGGTGAAGCAGGAGGTCAGCACAAATTCACGGGTCTGTTCCTTTCCCAGTAGGCATTCCAGTCATTGCCAGTTTCCCTAAGCCTTCCCTTTTGCTGGCTTCAACTCTTTTGTTGTTCTCTCTCAGCACCTTTGTGAATCTAAATCTACACCATTCTCAATGCTGCTTACTCGGGGTTGATGTCTTTTGACCAGAAAATCAAGTAGAACTACTGAGCTGGCAACTATACAGAGAGAAATATTCTAGCTGAAACAACTGGTAGTTAAACACTGAAAACCAAGATAACAGGCCCTAGGGCCGTGGGGCACATTCGTGTGGAGAAAGCGTAGTTAGCATGCCTGGTATGGTAAGAAAGATACCGATGCCATGAACAAGCTCTTGGTTGGTATTGTGGTTTCCATAGAACATGTTCCTCCTTTTCAGAAGACAATGATTATGAAAGAAAAAGGAAAGTAGTACAATCTAGACATAGGAAAAAAACTACTGGATGTTTTCACAGGCAGTATTTATTACCTCTATTTTACATACAGCTTAAATTAAATAACTGGCCAAAATTAAATGCTATAACACTAGAGGCAAAGAAAAAAAATGTGGGGAAGTCAGAAGTGTCAGAATCAAAAGAAATATGACAGACAGCTTTAAGACAGCATGGAGAATTAGCTATTTTTAAAAAATCATTTTAATGAGCTCATACAGCTCTTATCACAATCCATACATATCCATTGTGTCAAGCACATTTGTACATATGCTGCCACCATCATTTACAAAATATTTTCTACTGGAGCCCTTGATATCAGCTCATTTTTCCCCTCCATCCCTCCCTCACGAGCCTTTGGTAACTATAAATTATTATTTTTTCATTTCTTACACCGACCGCTGTTGCCCTTCACCCACTTTTCTGTGGTATGTTCCATTTTGGACAGAGCATTTTGCTGGTTTTCTTCAGTGTGAGAGTCCCAATGCCTAACGGCAAATGCGGTACGTAGCACGCCCACTGCTACTGATTTGATTCAGAATCACGGCTTCCCTAGAGTTGGGGGCATACTGCTCCCTACGGTTCCTGAGACTAAGTCTTTACTAGACAGGGAGGACAGTCTTTATCCTTCTGCCTCAGAGCTGGGTTGAAAGTGCTGGCCTTGTGGTCAGCAGTACGACTCTTACTCCACTGCACCACCCGGGTTGCCCTTTACAGAACAGATGCACAGTATACATGCACATACATCAGAGGTGTCAAAGGTCAAGAGGGTCAAAAACCAAAAACACAGATTTTATATTGAAATGCGGCCAGCTGCTCCTGGTTGAAATTAGCCTGTGATAGTAACCTCACTCACCCAAAATTCACTGCCTTCAAGTCAATGCTGACTCAGTGACCTGCTCTTCATGGGAGTGGAAAGCCCAGTCTTTCTCCTGAGGAGCTGAGGCTGGTTCTGAATGGCCCACCTGTAGATCACAGACTAACGCATTACCACAGGACGCCACCAGGGGTCCATGTCGTCACCTACTGTGACATGCACAGAACAGTGTCAGTGAGGTTTAAGAACTACTGTGCCCGAGTAGATAGATACAAGTTATCTAGTACTCATTTAAATAGGTACAAATGGAAAGAAGTGAGCAGTGAAAAGACATCATCATGTTGTCAATAACCTCTTGCTTCTCCTCTAGCACTGGTGTAAAGTGAGGATGACAGTACTCTTCTTTTCCTCTACACACCACTTGAAAGGAATATTTGACACAGTTGTGTAGAATGTGTATGTTTCTTTAAAAGTAACTTGTAGTTCAATTCCAGCAGTGGGGCTGGGCCTCCTACTCCCAACGCCAGAGAGCAGTGATGTGTGTGTGTGGTGTGTGTGTGTGTGGGGGGGGGGGGGGGGAAGTAACTTGTAGCATTATTTCTTCATACTAAATCCTTTTTTTGTCCGACAATTTTAACTGATAAAATTAGAGACTTACTAATCTAGGATAAAAATCTACATGAAATGTGTAAGAATTCCTATTTGTCCCAATGTGTGACCTATCATATTAGCAATAGGAATACAACACTGAATAAGGCAGGCAGTTCTCCAAAAAATGGGAAAAAAAGACCCTCACCATCAAGTTAAAGCCAACTCATAGCAATAACTGCCCCTGTGGCTTCCAAGTCTGGTAACTCTTTTTTTTGTTTGTTTGTTTTGGGGGCATTACTGCCCTCTGGTGGTGGGTAGAGGGCCAGCCTTTGCTCCTGTGGAGCTGGAATTGAACCTCCATCCCAGTGGGGCACAGTCCCGCGCACAGCCACTACGCCACCGGGGCTCCGCCCTCCAGCCTGGTAACTCTTGACAGAAGTAAAGTCCAGTCTTTCTCCTGAGGAACTGCTGGAGATTTCCAACTGCCCACTTTGCGGACCACAGTCCAACTCGTAACCATGACACTAACAGGGCTCCTTAAAATGTCCAATAATACTGTGAAATCAAACAAAGGAAAATTTAAAAGGAGAAGACGTGCGTGACTGCTATAGTTCTAGTTTGAAAATGCAGCGACAGTGAATAGAAACAATCACTGCGCTGATGCCAACTCAAAGTGACACTGCAGAGGGTCGACCTGCCCTTGTGAGTTCCCGTGGCAGTCATGTGCTTATATTAATTTTATGATTGAAATGTAGGGGTGGACTCTAGCCTGTTAATCTGGAGATAGCCATTGAGTAGCCAATGAGGCCTCTGTGTGGGCATGGCTTTCTCCTGAGACTTCTGGGAAATCTCATGATACCACCTTCATGAAGATGAGAAGCTGTCTCCCCAGTTGTTGGGAGTTAGTCTCTGAGACGATGAATGACGGACAAGAAATGAATGACGGACAAGACAAGATGGCAGTGTGCGAGAAGGTGGAGGAGCCAGTGGAGAGACCACACGGCTTCGCCCTGATGGGGCCAGACCTCTGAAGCTGGGGTGGCCACATGGAGACCTCTGCTAGCGATGAGTTGCTTCTGCTGTTGATGGACCTGAGCCCTGGAAGTGAGGAGTCATGGGGAGGCCCCTGCTGGCACCGGGATTCAGCACCCACTGACCTGTGACTTCGTGAGTCGGAAGGAGACTTTGTAGACCGATTTCGGGCATATGGGTTAATATCAGACTTATGACTTTGAACTGGACTGGCTCAATGTCCTGTTCCTCTTGTACATAAACCTCTTCCTTATATCTATATGCGTGTCTATGAAATTTGTTCCTTGAGCCTACCCGGACTAACACAGTGCCCAAGACTGTTTAGGGGGGTAGCTCTTTGTGTGGTAGGAAACAGGGAGGAAGAGTTAAGCACAGACTTTTCCACAAACTGGTTGAAAAATAAAGCTTGGTAGGGATGGACCTGGTATCAACAGAGAGGATAGAAGGGTTTAAGACAGAAGGTGGTCAGAAATATTGCTATCACAGTACCAACTCATACACTCATGGGCTTATTCCAAATAACATGTGTTTAAATATGTCTCTGTGTAATCTATGAAGGCGGCAGACAAGTTCTCTCACTAATACTGAGTCCTAATTTCATGAGATTAAAAAAAAGCCAAACCCAAACACTGAGGGGATGTGCTGAGCAGTGAGTGCACTTCAAGACAGAGAGGTTATTGGGACTTACACAGGGGCAATCATAAAAGGTCTTCTTCAAGGACTGAGGACTACCACTGGGGTCTATTATGAAAAAGTTTTAAGAAAACTGAACATTGCACTGGTGAAGGGAAGTGGAGAGATTGTTTTTCGATCACGATCAGCCCCTTCTCCGGGCGTAGGAGGGCTGTCCTGGAAGGGTTTCCCTAGGAAATCTCACCCCATCTACCCTCCAGGTCTGAGCCTGCCCATTCAAAAATTCTTTTTGTTCTCAAACTCAAAACATTTAAAAGAGCACAGTCCGATGCCCAAAGTGCAATTTTGAATAATATAAATAAGAGATAAAGAGCAGAAATTTTCAGGGTTAGAGAAATGGAAACAACATCTTCGAAAGTGGGTAGTCTTTAATGCAGAAGATAACATTCTGAATTTTTAAAATAAAGGTTGCTATGAGTTTGTAGCAATCTTTTCTGACTTACTCTCAAGGAGACAGAAAGCGTGGGCGGGAGAGGCGACTATGAGATATCACCAGCTTCCTGAGAGAGCAGAAGACAGAATTCACAACAGAGAATTAGACATTGCCATTCAAACAAGAAGGAAACGTAAAAATGCCAGAATGCAGATGGGTTTTGCAGATTTGGTCACAAAGTTAAGGGAGGTCCAATCAATTTCTGGTTTCTGTTTTCTTTGCAAAGTAGGTCTCTTGTTCAGCGTGAAAGCTGAGGTCTAAGATGAGAGGTGTAAATAGAGTAGGGAGATTGAAATGGTCATAGCAGAGAAGGGGACAGAAACCAATTAAAGAAACAAACGGATTCCCTGGTGGTGTAGTGGTTGTGCGCAGGATTGCAGCCCACTGGGTTAGCGGTTCAAATCCAGCAGCAGCTCTCCAGGAGCAAGGCTGGCCCTCCTACTCCCACCAGAGGGCAGTGATGCCCCCCAAAAAAAAGAAAGAAAGAAAAGAAACAAACGGACTGATGAGTCATTTAAGGCTGAGAAATGATGACAGTTGCCTGACTGCGAATTCTTGGCATACAGGTCACAGGTCACAAAATATGACCGCAAATGATCGTGCAAGCTTTTATTTGGATAATGTACACAAAGACCAATAGTTTAGATGAATATGACAGAGATAAGAACTACGTCTCTTACTTCCTAAATGCTGTTCTCAACACGCCCTGCCAAATCAGACTTATCTCTCAATGCTGCTGGTGGTGGTGGTGTTAGAAGCCATCAGGTTAATTCCAACTCCTAGGGACCCCGTGTACGACAGAACAAAAACATCGCCCGGCCCTGTACCACCCTCACACATCTTCCTATGCTTCAGCCCATCTCTATTGGCACTGGGTCAATTTATCTTGCCAAATTCTTCCTCATTTTCGCTGTCCCTCCACTTTATCAACCATGTCCTTCTCCAGGGACTGGTCTCTCCTGAGACAAAGTTTCATCATCCTTGCTTTTAAGCACTCTAGTTGTACTTCCAAGACAGATCTCTTTGATCTTTGGGCAGCCCGTGGTACTTTCAATATTCTTTACCACACCGTATTTCAAATGCATCCATTTTCTTCGGTCTTCCTTGAACGTCCAGCTTTTAAATACATATGAGGCCAAAAAAAAATTGCCTGGCTTGAGTCAAAATAACATCCTAGCTCACACTTTAAAGAGCTATAGTGCAGCAAATTTGCCAACACGATACATCATTTGATCTCTTTGCTGCTTCTATGAGCAGTGACTGTGGGTCCAAGTCAGGAAGAAACCCTTAACACCCTTCAATCTTTTCTCCATTTATCATGATGCTTCTGATTGGTCTGTGAGGACTTGCGTAATTTTTACATTGAGTTGTAATCCAAACTCAAAACTGCAATCTTTGATCTTCATCAGCAAATGCTACAACGTGTGCCTCACTTTCAGCACGCAGTTATGTCACGTGCATATTGAAGGTTCTGAACACGCTGTCCTCCAATCCTGAAGCTGTGTTCCTCATGTAATCAAGCTTCTCTAATTATTTGTCAGCACACATATTGAATAAGCATGGGGAGAGGATACAACCCCGACACATACCGTTCTTGAATCTAAACCGTGACGAATTCCTTTCTTTTGTTCGTACAACTGCCTCCAGATGCACGTACAGGCAGGTTCCACATGAACACAATGGAGTGGTCTGCAATTTGCATTCTTCTCAACCACGGTCCGTGGTTTGTTAAGATCCACAGAGTCGAATACCTTGGCATAGTCAATAAACACAAGTAAACATCTTTCTGGGAGTCTCTGCTTCAACCAACATGCATCTGGCCTCAGCAGCAACACCCCTCGTTCCATACCCTTTTCTGAATCTGTCCCAAACTTCTGGCAGCATCCTGTCACTGGACTGCTGCAATCCTTGTTGGATGATCTTCAGCAAAATTTTACTTGCATGTGCTATCAATGACATTGTTTTATAATCTGTGCATTCTTTGGGTCACCTTTCTTTGGACTGATTACAAATAAGGATTTCTCCCAGTCAGTTGGCCAACTGTCTTCCAAATTTCTTGGTACAGGCGAATGAGTGCTTCCAGTGTTCTTGAGTTTGCTGAAACATTTCAACTGGTATTCCATCAATTCCTGAAGCCTTGCTTTTGGCTAATGCTTTCAGTGCAGCTTGAACTTCCCCCTTTAGTACCATTCTTGCCCATGTTACCTCCGAAAATGGTTGAATATAAACTATTTGGCTTTGGTATAGTGACTGTACTTTTTCCATCTTCTTGAGTTGCTTCTTGTACCACTCATGATTTTGCCCACAGAATCTTTCACCAGAGCAATTCGAGAATTACAATTTTTTCTTGAGTTCTTCCGGTTTAAGATATGCTGTGTGCTACCTTTTTAGCTTTCTAACTCATGTCTTTGGACATTTTAACACAGTATCTCACTTTATCTTCTAGAACTCCCCTAGAGAATTTTCTGGTCAGTTTTTCTTTTGTTTTGTTTCTCAACTTCATCTTTTGCTATGTGTCTTAGCTACTTCATAATTAAGAGGAAATTTCAGAGCCTTTGCTGGCATCCACTTTGAGCTTTTCTTTTCCTGTCATTTTTAGTGACCTTTTGCTTTATTAATTTTTGTTCCTGATATCATTCCACAGCTCATCGGGTCTTTTGTCCATAGTGTTTAAAGTATCAAATCTGTTTTTGACATGTTCAGGAGTAAGAGAGTGGGTCATAATTTGTCTCCCACAGACTTGTTTGAATTTTCTTCAACTTCAATGTGAACTTACATATGAGTAATTGATGGTTTGCTTCAGTCAGCCCGTGGCCTGATTTTAGCATCTAATATTTTGCATCATCTCTTCACACAGATATAATCTGTGTATTCATAATCTTCACACAGATCTCTGTGTATTGCATCTGGAGAAGTTCACATGCATAAGCAATCCTTTTGTTGCTGAGAAAAGGTATTTGCTAAGAATAAGTTGTTGGTCTTGCAAAGTCCTATCATACGGTCTCCAACTTTGTTTCTATAACCACGACCAAATTTCCCAACTACTAGTCTCTTCTTCTTTATTTCCAACTTTTACATTCTTATCGCTAATAATGATCATTCCATCTTGATTATGTTTGATAAATTTCCAACTGAAGATATAGATAAAATTTTTCAATTTTTTCATCACTAGCATTAGTGGTTGGTGTATAAATTTGAATGACAGTTGAATTGATTTTCTTGTATTGGGATAGGCACTGCCTATCACAGATAGCACATTATACTTGAAAACATCTTGAAATGTCCTTTTTGATGATGAATGAAATGCTATTCCTCTTTTGTCATTCTCAGCCTAGGAAACCATGATTTCCTAATTCAAAATGGTCAATACCAGTCCATTTCAGGTAATGCCTAGAATATCTATCTTTATGCATTCCATCTAATTTTTGACAACTTGCAATTTTACCAAATTCATACCTCATGCACTCCCAAGTTCCAATTATTAACTTATGCTCACAGCTGTTTCTTCTCATTTGAGACTTGCCCCCCTCAGCAAATGAAGGTGCCACAGGCTTTACTCTGCAGGCCTCAGTTTGCCCACATCCTTACGGCTGACTCTACTTTGAGAATGCAGCTGCACCTCAGTCATTTTTTGAACGTCTTCTGATTTGAGGAACCCATCTTCCAGTACTATCTCTGACAACGTTCTCTTTCTATTCATTAGAGTTTTCATAAATGACCTTTTTTTTGCTGCTAGCTATAGGGTTTTAGGTGGCTAATTCCTCAGAAGTGGACAGCCTATTCCTTCGTCATAATCTGTTCTTAGTCTGGAAGCTCTGCCGAGACCACAGTTCAGATAACCCTGCTGGTATTGGAAATGCCAGCCACTAGCCTTCGGCCGCACAGACCACTACTTTACAACAAACTGACAGAAAAGCAGAGTTTCTCGATGACAGTCCACATAAACCAAAATAGTGATGCAGACTTACAAACCCACACAGAAACAGAAGAATTTGCCCAACAACAGGCTTTTTCAATAGGAAAAAAAATTAAGAAAACGTTTTGAATATTTACAAACTTGAAATGAGTGGCTATTATGAAACACAATTTCTAAGAAAGAGCTGTAAGCATCATTGACATTACACTTCTACTCATGTATTCTTACTGCAAGATACCTGAGCATCAATGAATGTTAGCTACAGGCCACAGTGACAAGAGGTTGATATCACCCCAGCTGAACTGTGGGGGAGCTCTGGGAAAGAGGACTATTGGCTCCTGTCAGGGTATGGTATTTTTACCTCTTTTATCCAGAATCCTTACAACATTACCAATATCATAAATGAAAGCAAATAAAATATTGGAACGTTCAACTTACAACTATGATTTTGATGAACTTTGACTACATTGTCACAAGGCTCACCTATAATTTTAATTTAAAAGCTAAGGCATTATCTGAACTAAAGCTATACTGAAATCCACAAACCACTGTTAATGTTATGGCATATATTTTTTCTTATACAAATTAATTTGTGAAAATGTGTATGTATTGAAAAAGCTAATTTTGAAGCTTGCTCTATGGTTTTTTGTTTGTTTGTTTGTTTTTGTGGGCATCACTGCCTCTGGTGTTTGTGGGCGCTACCCAGCCGCTGCTGGATTTGAACTGCCAAGCCTGCGGGCTGCAGTTCCACACTCAACCACTTACGCCACCTGGGCTCAGCCCCCACCTGGGCTCAGCCCGCTCTATGTTTTAAACTCATTTCTTGCTTATATTTATCATAAGTCTGTCACCCAAGAGTCTTCAAAAACAAAACCAACCATGAATTTCTGAGATATGAATTTAGAAAAATTAAGAGCAAAAACAATTATACACTAGAGAAAGCAATCCTCTTCCTCCTATAGTTACCCCAATATTTTTCTATTTTCAATTTGATTAGAAATGGCTAGAAATTTTACTTGTTTAAAGAGATCATACGTGAAGAACAGAGAACAGTGTATTTTTAACTTGAAATATCTTTAATGAGAATGAGTCAAGCATCAATCTGCACTAGGAGATTAAAATCATGTGTCAGCTTTCCCCATTCTGACTGTACGCTTACACCCCTTAAGTTTAGATAACACTATAAAGTCACTCAAGGTTAATTAAGGCTGCAAAAACTAGCTTGACACCAAAACAAAACAGTTACCCATATTACAGAAGATTAGAAAAAGTACAGGTAGCTGAATTCTTAGAAAAATAAGGCCACACTTACTTTTTAACCATGCAAATTTTTCTCATGGCAAAAATTGAGATTTCCACAGTTAAAATGATCTGCCAATTTTCTTTAAAATTATTTCAAGCAAGAAAATCCAAAAACAAGATTTAAAACAAAATCCCAACATGAGTCTAAGGAAGGTTTCATTCCCTGAAAGATCTACTTGCGTATGTTGAAGACACACAGGGGAAAAAAAAAACTCAACAAAGTCTGACCTCCACAGCGGGAGCAGGCAGAGCAGCAGCACTGCCTCCCTCTCGAGGGCAAGCTTTATTAGGGTAAAAATGAAGAACTACTCCGTCACCACCAATGCATTTCCCACGTCCTCCCTGGAGAAACAATGCCATTATGGACCTGAGACACACAAAGAAGAGAAGCCGAAGAAAAGTAACTGAGAATGGCTTTGTCTCTTTGTCAAGAAACAGGCAGGATTACTATCTATCATCTCCGACTAACTGATATATAAGCTTGGATTGTATACAAAGGGGCTTCAAAAAGTTTGTAGAAAAATTGCACTATCTTTGAATTCCATTTTTGCCATGAACTTTTTGAAGTGCCCTCTAGTACACACTTGGGGTGAGGGTAGTACAGTGAAATCAGAAGGCATTTGAAACTCTTTTAGAATGGTTAACCCATTAACTCAAACTTACATGTGTATATACAAGGATCCCTGGTGGTGCTGTGGGTTAAGCATTGAGCTGCTAACAACACTACAGTTAAAGCCAGTCCCTCACTGTTGCTTGGGAGAAAGATGAGTCTGTCTGCTCCTGTGAAGATTAACGGTCTCAGACACCCCAACACAGCAATTTATAATTTATCAGGGTGCTTCAGAGTTTGTGGAAAAATAGAATGGAAAGAAAATGGAATTCTACCAAAACTTTTGGAATACTGTTATATATTCTACTACATGTACATATGCAAAAGAAACTGGAATTCATTTTTCAAAGCTATGTATTTAAATTGCTTTACATAACAACCATAGCACCTTCAAAATAGTCTCCAGTATACTTAATGGGTTTGTCAAACTGTGATTCCATTCTGGAAACTTTTTCAAATTCATCTGTTTGGAGAGCTGACAGCACCTCTCAAGTTTTTTTCTTCACCTCTTCTATGTTGTCAAATCATGTTCCTCTTTATTGACAGAAACAAAAGAAGCTGCATGGAACGATGTCAGGTTGAGTAAGGTGTGTGGGGCAAGAAACGCATGCTGGGATGGTTTTTTTTGCCCTAAACTGGCACACTTAGATGGCTGCTTGAGCAGGTACTTTGTCATGGTGGCAAAATCAGTACCCCATCTTCCACAAATTAGGTCTTTTTTGTCGCACACTGTTACGCAATCTTTTCAGAACCTCTAAATAGAAAGCTTGATGAACAGCCTGATGTTGTGGAATGAACTCCAAGTTGCACCACTACCAAGTTCACATTTCCATCTGTCCAGGTTCAGGACATTGATTGATGTCCAGAACGAGGTTTGTCATCAATCAACATTTTATCTTTTTTGAAATGAGGAAACCAGTCATACACTGAGTTTTTTCCATAGTGCTGTCCTTGTGTAAGCTGTGTTCAACATCACAACGATTTCTGCAGCATATTTCCCCAAGGAGGAAACAAATTTCACAGCTGCATGATGTTTTGTTAAATTAGCCCTCAAAAACAAACAAAGAAAAAACTCGAGGTTCAAGTGATAGTGCTTTCATGAAAAAACTTGTGACCAGAGAGAATCTTCCCAAGCAACGTCACTGGGTGTACTAACTCAGGGGGAGTTGCTCGGATGCTGGCCTAATGGGAAATATGGGTCCCACAAAAGCTACACCCAGCAGAGCCCCCCGCCTTTTTATGGGGGGGAAGACCCCCTTATATGTTCACTACATGATACTTCAATGAACATATGAATGAATACACACACATTTAAATGTTCACTGAATTATCCAAAGTTGCTTGGAATTGCCTATATACAACAGAACTATATATAAGTACAACCCATTATTTTCAAAATTGCTTCCTGTTACAAAATATTATAAAGTCTGCCTCGCGCATGATTTGTTACATATGTATAAGAAAAAGGAAGTCAAGAAGATGCCACATCCGTATGTCAATCGTGACCTTTTCCTCAGGGTGGCAGGATAATAGATGGTTTTTCTTTCGGGCTTATTGTGGCTTCCTAGTTTTCCCCATAATGGGACTGTTTTAATCACACATAAAATACAGCTTCTATTTATACAAATGGTCCAAGTTAAAGATCCCCTTGACTGTCATCCACATACTTACATAATACGGTTCTGCTTCCCTTTCTGTTATCTCATCCTGATAGAGGGTGAAGCAAGTTGGAATCCGCCCAAACCACACATCTCGAAGCACATCTTTGTCATCTGTCATTCTTCCAGTGGTTAAAGCAGTACATATAGGCTAAGTTTTATTTCCAACCAAAGCCAAACTGAAAAGAAAACCATAAAGAGCATTAATAGGATCCTTGCAAAGATGAACCTGCTTGTGAAGACAAGAATGGTTAAAGGAAAGAAAAAAGAATGTCACCAGGATAAATCACTTCCCAAACCTGATTTATCCTGTGTACAGATAAGAGTATCAAATTGTAAATGCAGAGCAACAACTTTAAAAGACCACAGAAGTGAACCAACTCAAAATTACCTTTTAGTGTATGCAAGTATTGAACCACTGCCAAAGTGATCCTTTATCTAAGTCCTTCACAAGTCCCAGAATCAGAGTCTACTGCTCAACTAAAGTGGACACTTCTCTAATGATCTAGAGTCAGCTCCAAAAGATCTGATTTCTACAAACAGCCCTGCTCCAGCTAGTATTTAATTTGCTCCAGATGGGTATCTATCTCTAAGAATACATGTGCTGAATCTTGGAAAGAGCGCCGTATTTGTTATTTATTTACTAGTTCAGCATATCCACAATTGAATCTGACCAATATTCGTCCAGCCAGAATGATCCTTACACAACGTGTGCATGCACACAGGAGAGAGCATCCGTGAAGAAGACCCACTAAGGTGGGTTGACAGAGGCAGCAGGCTCAGCCACAGCAACGACTGTGAGGATGGTGCGGGCCGGAGCAGCGTTTTGTCAGGTGTATGTGGGGTCACCAGGCATCAAAACCGACTCAGTGGCACCTAAAACAAGTTCTAGTCTTATTTTCTATATAACCGACTCTCCAAACTCCTCACTCTGCGTCCTCTTGCAGCAGCACTTTGCTCTGTTCTTCCCCATCTATTCAAATCCTAACTAGTCCTCAATTCTCTGCTGCAAAAAAGTGGTTGTTTTCTTCAGACTTCTTAGAATATTTATTTCCTATGCCATCAAAATAGTTTTAGATCTGCAAACAGACTATTCCACAGAGATATCAGGAAAACATGCTTTTGACTTCTGTAACCAAGTGTCTTCTGGTGTCAATAATTTTCAACAACTAAGAAACACAATACACTAAATGTGGAAAACAGCATAGTTGATAAAAATTGCTTAAGAGTTACAGAATCTGGCTACCAAGATTCAATATCCTCATTCTTTCCCAAATAATATTTCCCACCTTTCAGCAAATATGTGGGAGTTCCATAAAGTTTGTGGAAAAATGTAATTAAGTGCACACACTCAGAATCCTCGTTATATTTGAAACACTTTAAATAATAGTTTAGACAAAATCGATTATTAATCACCTTTTCTCTTTTTCGCTGCCACTCACCAATATCAATCAATAAACTGTGGTTACATGCTGGGCTGCTAACGACTAGCCCCAATGGGGGAGAAAGATGAGGCTTTCTACTCCCATAAAAAGTTGCTGACACAGAGACTGACAGAAGCATTTCTACCCTGTCTATAGTGTGGCTATGACTCAGAACTGACTCCAAGATACTGAGACACAAGTGAATTACACAAGAGAGAAATTCCAGTAGAGTTTTGAACTTTGAGTTAAAGGGGCTTCAGAAAATTGATGTCTTTTAACAGCTTCGAAGTCAACTGGAAAGACTCCCATCTACAGATAATTAAAACTGCATTAAGTTTTTTTTTGGGGGGGGGCATCACTGCCCTCTGGTGGTGGGAGTAGGAGGTCCAGCCTTGCTGCTGGATTTGAACCTCCAACCCAGTGGGCTGCAGTCCCGCGCACAACCACTACGCCACCGGGGCTCAGCCCTGTAATAAGTTTTAAAGTGGCCACACTCACAAAATGCAGGACAAGAATCCTAGTCCTTTGGCTGAGTCCATGACCTTTACTCATAAATGTCACTACTTCAAGCAAAAGACAAAAATGCTTTCAAACAGATAGGCCTTCAAATTCAGGGAACATACTCAGTTTCTGTACCGTGAAAATTACAAATCATACAAAATCAACTCGCCGCACAAGCAAGACTTCTTGAAACATCAATGACGTGCTCTTTTTGAATAAATTTACTAGCAGTGGGAATAATGAAGTCTAGATTCACTGCAAATCTTAAATTCAACTGGTTATAAATCAAACTCATGGCAGCGGATCAATTTTTACATACAGATTCTATAGGGCAGAGCAGATTGTTCTATAGTTTGAGGCAATAAATCTCTATTCACGGAAACAGACTGGCTCATCTTCTCCCACACGGAGCAGCTAGAGGGTTTGATCCTCGGACCTTTCAACCAGCTGCTCAACACTTGACTCATGGAGCCACTACCAACTCGCCTAGAACCTTGATACGCCCATTTAATCCAGCAAGAGCTAGCTTAAAGGGAAAATCCCTTGAGGCAAATACAACTTTAAGAACATTTCATTATGATTTCAAGACTGAAAAGTCACTACCAATATCTACATTGCAGAAGAAATGAGCAGAAAATACAATTTCAAGTCAAAGTGGGTATGATCCTTCAAGAAAAAGGCATCTTCCAGGTGGTTCCTAATGCTGAGACCCTTTCATACAGTTCCTTATGTTGTGGTGACCTCCCAACCATAAAATTATTTTCTTTACCACTTCCTAACTGTAATTTTGCTACTGTGATGAATCAGACAACCTGTGAAGGCATCGTTTGACCCCCAAAGGGGTTGCAACCCACAGGTTGAGAACCACTGTTACAGGGTTTTCTCATCTCCACAGAAAATATAATCAACTAACTGGGAGATCCTGGGACATCATTTGAGCCAAGATTATTATTAAGTAGGCATGGCAGTTACATAATCTTGTCAACTTGACCAGAGAGGTGGAGTCTGGCCTGTCACTTAGGTCATGGCTAATCATGCTGTGTATGTCCGGGTAGAGTAGAGAACAAATTCATAAACACACATATGCATATAAGGGAGAGGTTTATATTCAAGAGGAATGGAACATTGAGAAAGCATCCAAACCCAGTCCAGTCCATAAGTTGGATATTAACTCATATGCCCGATACCAATCCAAAAGTCCTCCTAAGACTCATGAAGCACATGCAATGATGCCAGGACAATCACAGGCCTGTGGGTGCAGAGTCTAGTGTATCCAGTGGTGGTTTCTGCATCTCAGCGCTGGCAGGGGTCTCCTCGTGGTTCCTCCAGTTTCCAGGGCTCAGGGTCTGTCAGCAGACTGCCATGTGTCTTGTCAGTAGAGTGTCTCCAAGGGACTGAGTTTTAAGTCTCTCACCTCCAAGGGAGAAATACTGACAGATCTCCCAGAATTCTCAGGAGAAAGCCATGTCCACACGGGTCTCATTGGCCATCTCCAGATTGACAGGCTAGACTCCAGCCCTACACTTCCAACCATGAAATTGATATCAGAGTACATGACTGCCACACATACCTTTGTGGTGGCATGGCTTTCTCCTGATTCTGAATTTCTGTCTTCTTCCCTGGATGTAGGACACTGTGAGATATTCCTTTTGACAAGTCACATACAGCTACGCCAATAGAACCAGAGCCCTGAAGCTGGAGGAACCACATGGAGGAACCATGCGAGCGCCGAGATGCTTCCACCGCCACTAGGTCCATAACTTTGCACCCACTGGCCTATGATCTTCCTGCATTGTGGGTCATTGCATGTACAGCATGAGTCTGAAGAGGAATTTCTAGATTGGTATCAGATATATGGGCTAAAATTGACTTATGGACTTGATTTGGACTGGGCTGTTTTCTTGATATATAATTACTCTGATATAAAGCTCTATCTGACACATATATGAATGTCTCTGTCTTTGATTCTCTAGTCAACCCAGATTGACACAGTAGGGATCCCCATACAACAAAGTACAGTACATACATGTGGGGCTCCTCCACTGTCAGGTGGGAATACACTTTAGCATCCTAGCCTTCCTTTGGAGTTCTCTTGTGTTGCTTCCTTCCTGTGTTAACAACAGAACAAAGAAATAACCAGCCTCGCTCTCTTCCTATTCTGTGAGTTTGGGCTTACAAGGGAGAACATATCAAGAAGGAACTACACTCTTGGGTTTTTAAAGCCCCAGGTGCCAGCCCAAATTAGGAGTGTTATGCAATGGGACTTTTGGGTAAACCACCAGTGAATGATAAACTGGCACCTCATTTCCCGTATTTCTTACTAAAAGATATATTTTGTGCTTTGGTGAGTTTACATAGCAAATTAGGATCCCATTAAACAATTTCTGAACACTGTTCAATAACACTGGCTATTATTTTTCAACATGTTATCAACTTTTGGTGGTTTTTCCAATATGGTAGTCACAAATCATATACCTCCATGATTAAAATCGCTTTTGAAATGGACTGTATACACATAATCATAATCAATTCTCCCATGTTTCTTACGTATTTGCTGAAGGGTCTGCACAGCTGATAGTGCAATGTGGATAGGGCCAAAGCTACTTTTACGAAACAAATTTTACAAACCAGATTTATGAAAACTTCAAATGAGTCTCCATTTCACCTCAAAATATACCTAAATCTGTACAATTGTAAAATGTTAATCTTTCAATACTAGTAAATGTTCATCTATGAAGAATTATGTAATAAAGTATCTCTAGGGGCTGAGCCCCGGCGGCGTAGTGGTTGTGTGTGGGACTGCAGCACACAGGGTTGGCGCTTCAAATCCAGCAGCAGCTCTCCAGGAGCAAGGCTGGGCCTCCTACTCCCACCGGGGGGCAGTGATGCCCACAAAAAAAAAGTGCCTCTAGTCTACTGAATAAAAAATAAAAAATTTTAAAACGGGGTGACTCATGAATAAATTAAGGAAACTGAATAGTCATCAATCCTTTCATCAGAAGCAGAAAAACAAAAATTATCTCTCAAGCAGCACTATAGTGTGGGTCTGCAAAGGGGAATATGAAGTCAGCCAGCTTGGATCTGACACATAGCTCCACCACTTACTGTGTGACCACAAGTAAGTTTTTCAGCACATTTTATATAGTTTTTGTGATAAAATTAGGTGCCTCAGCTGATATTCGGGTTGGCCTACACTTAAGTATATATAGTAGGTCACTTATCTGTCTCAGTTTTCTCACCTGGAAAATGGGAATATTAGATGTGAAAATAAAGTGAATACTTAAAACAGTACATACCATTGTGGCTATCATAATTTACCAAAAGTCAAAAAAGAAAAAAAAAAAAGGTATGGTCTTGAGAAATACATAAAATAATAAAGATTTCAAGAATTTAAAGATAAGCACAGTATTACATATTATAATTTTTAAAAATGTATTCTGTTGCTGAGAATAGACACAGGGCAAGTGCACCATCTTTGGGAGTCACCTTTTAAGGCACCCCATTTTAGTATTATGTAAATGACCCTCACTTTGTAATTAAGTCCTTCAAACCCAAACCAAACTCACAGCCACCTAGTGGATGCAGACTCGCTGTGACCCTGCAGGACAAGGTAGAGAACTGCTCCTGTGAGTTTTCAAGACTGCAAAACACCTTATGGGGAGGGGACGCCTCACCTTTCTCCAGAGGACTGGCTAGTGGTTTCAAAATGCTGACACTGGAGAGCCCAACATATGACCACAATGCCACGCGGGGCTCCAGCCGCAAACACAAAACAAACTCGCTGCCGCCGAATAGATTTCAACTCACAGTGGTCCTACAACTGCCCTCTGGGTTTCCAAACTAAGACTTTATGAGCAAAAAAACACCACCACCATTCTGCCAGGTTGAAACCCTATTCACAATCAATGCATCATAATCACTCAACTTGCTATACACACAGTTTATACAAGGGGTATCTCTCAAAACCACAAATTTATTGCCCCCCCCAAAAAACTATGTATTTAAATTTTGGAAGGGGGCATCACTGCCCTCTGGTGGTGGAAGTAGGAGGTCCAGCCTTTGCTCCTGTGGAACCGCTGCTAGAATTGAACCTCCATCCCAGTGGGCCGCAGTCCCGCACACAACCACTATGCCACCGGGTCTCAGCCCCTGTATTTAAATTTTTTTTAAACAACCTTATTACCTACAAAATACTCTCCATTACACTTAATATTTTTGTCAAATCTGCTATTCCATTTTTGGAAACATTTTTCAAACTTCTGTTTGTATGGCTAACAGCAACTCCCTGGTTGTTTTTTTTCTTCACCTCTTCTACATCATCAAATTGCTGTCCTTTGATGTCCCTCTTCATTCACAGAAACAAAAAGAAGTCGCATGGCCAGACTGGGTGATTAAGGTACGTGGGGCAAGAAAGGCATGTTGATTCCGCGGCCCCGGCCCCCCCCGCCCAAAACTGGTGAATTGAGATGGCTGCCTAAGCAGGTGCACTATCATGGTAGCAAAACCAGTCCCGAGTGTCACCAATAAAGCCTTTTTTTTGGTCACACATAGTTATGCAATCTTTTCAGAACCTCTAAATAGAAAGCTTGATTAACAGTCTGACTTGGTGGAAAGAACTCCAAATGCATTTTCATCCGTTTGGGTTCATGAAGTTGATGGACATCAGAACAAGGCTTGTTATCGACATTTCACCTTTTTAGAAACAAAAGACCGCTTCTTGTACACCTGAGTTTTCTCCATAGTGCTGCCCTTGTGTTAAGCTGTGCTCAACATCACAACAGTTCTTGTGGCATTTTTCCCGAGCAGGAAACAAAATTTCACAGCTGCATGCTGTTTTCTTAAAATAGTTATAACAAAAAACAAGGTTTGAGATAATGGCTTTTATGGAAAAAAGTCAATGCGACCAGGGAGACCCCTTCCCAGGCAATGCCGTTAGGTGCACTAAGTCAGAGCAAGTTACTCGATGCTCACCTACCAGGAAAAAGGTGCGCTAGGAAAGCTCTGCTCTGCCTAGGACTGTTTGGGGGGCTGGGTACCTCCTCATATACCAGAGAAGATTCTAATCTTTTCTTACGCTAAAGGTAAATGAGAAATGCATGTCCCTGTTCCAAATAGACCTGATTCGTAACACAATGCCTATACCTGTACTATCATGTCCTTTCCATGGCTGGTGGTATCTGACCCTTCTTGTCTTCCAACCTGGTCCTCCATCAGGACCTCATGCAAAATCATCTCTCTTCTATGTATGGCTCAGGCTGAATTAGTAGATTCTGCTGTGTTCCCTCATCGCACCTATCTTTCCTTTACCACAGCATGTCTAAGCCTATCGGAAAGACAGCTATTTGCCAGAGACTGTGATGCATTCCTTGGAGCTAAATGATCATGCTTCCCCTTATCGCTAGCTCCTGGCACAGAGGCTAGAACATACTAAAAACCAAACAAAATTGCACAAAATGAGGCCAGAGCAGGTCAAGTTGGGTAGCATTCATTAGATAATAAAGGATAATATTATACTTTAAATAGCAATTAAGAAAACATTTAAAATCACTTCATGAACTGCATATTACAGAAAACACAATGCATATATTGCATTTCCATATATAATATTTATATTTATTGGGGGTGGGGGAAAAAGCTGCTACCAAGGGCTCAAGTACAAAGAAAATGTTTTGAAAATGATGACTGCAACATATGTACAAATGTGCCTGACACAATGGATGGATTTATGGACTGTGATAAGAGCTGGAAGAATCACAAATAATAAGAATGATTTAAATGATTAAAAAGATATGAAACAATAACAATATATAATTGATCAAGAGTTCATAAGGGTGGAAGGGGAGGGGAGGGATGGAATAAAAAGGGGAGCTTATACCAACGCCTCAAGTAGTGTTTTGGAAATATGATGGTAACATGTCATACATAGATGCTTGATACAGCTGATGTATGGAATGTTATAAGAGTTGTAAGAGCCCCCAACAAAGTGATTTTTTTTAGCAAAATGATTTTAAAAATAAAAATCTCTATGCAAAAAGAAAAAACATTTACATTTAGAATACATTAAATCTAACACATATACTGTAATACAATAATGTTAGAAAAACTATGTACTTTACAAGTGAATTTGGGATGAAGAGGTTAGACTTATTTTCTAAAATCTTCTAAGTAATCAACGGCATAGCCCAAATTGAAGGCCACATCCTAAATTTCCAATCTTGTATTCTTTCCATCATACTCTTATCTGTAAAGTCCGTTCCAAAATGACTGTATCCAAAACAAAAACCCTCACTGCTATACAATCAATGCTGACTTATAGGGACCCCCGGTGAGTTTTCAAGATTGTAATTGTTTATAGGAATACAAAGTCTAGCCTTTTTCTCCCTCAGAGCAGCTGGTGGTTTGGAACTGCCAACCATGTAGACTAACCCAACATGTAACCACTACACCATAATTAAATGTTACTTTGCAATAGCTTCTGTAAGTGAAAACGGAAATGAAATGCTAATATAGCCTAAGGTGCTCGAAGACTTCTTTAAGTCCTGGAACGAGCAGAATATGGACAGAGAGGGGGGTAACAACGGCCCAAGAAAGGAAGCACAGCACCAGCAAAGGCAGGTGGTAAGCTGGAGGAACGTGCATGCCAGCGAGAGGCAAACTTTTGGGATGGGTTCAGTAGCACCACATCTTTCCCCAATTATGAATGACAAAATTAAGCACAAAAGGCCCGGCGCAGCATGTGCATGCGTACACCTCACATCTTAGGACATTTCCCAAAGTGAAATTCAGCCTCATTCACAAGCCCCAAAATGTTACTTTTGATCCTATTTGTCTACTAAAGGTAAAAGCCATGGTGTAAAAATAATGGAACAAGTGTGACATCACCCTGGCGATCAGAAAATACGTTTGTTCTGGGACAGCTCACAGCTGGGCAGAAGAGTAGTGGAATTCTTTGTGGCCTGTAAGCCCTCAGGGCCTGGCCAGGAGCAGCGTGGGGCCCAGGGAGCAGAACTGCCTCAGCCTGAGCACAGGCTGGTTTCATGGTACATGGGGATCGTTGCCCACCCCTGCCCAGGTCCTCTGGTTTAGGCCCCACATGTAGCGCAGCACAACACCCCTGTTCCTCTGACTCCCAGGGGACAGGAGCTAGGACAGACTATCCCGTCAGACCAAGAGATATGTGACCGCTCTGCACTGGCAGTCTCACAACTGCCCTGTTGTCTCCACACAGAAGCCAGGCAAAGAGTGAGGCACAACACTGCAGCATACCAGTCTGCCCTACACATCCGGGGTGCTCGTTCGTCTCCCCCAGTCCCCCCCTCCTGCCTGGGAGTGTTTCTAGGGAGCAACAAGTGATTTCTCCCAGCAGAGTAGGAATAAATCCTGCCCGGATAGAAAATGCTCTAGACACTCCCAGAGAGGGAGCAATCTGTGGCTGGGAAACTTCAGCGTCAACAGACCCGAGATGAAGATGGGACATTCATTGCACTGGGCATGAAGTGGGGGGAAATGATGCCATCAACACCTGCAAAAATAGGGGTATATCACATTTACAGAATGGAACGAGTAAGGCAGCAGGAGTATGCACAAACATATGGCACATGCACAACTCCTTTCTAATATATTTTACAAGACAGGAGACTCTAGGCAAGTCACTTTATGTCCTATGCCTCAGTTTTCCTGTGAAATGGTAATACTCGATCCATCAGGTATATGATACAGTGTTGCACATAGGCCATTAGCCCACCGATGCCAAGTCTGTATGAAACATAACAAACAGAAGGCCAAGGAGGTCTCAATTTCTACCAACCAGAAGAGCCCACAGGCTTCCTAATAGGGAACTGGAAACAAAGAACTGGAAGCAGCAGCCAGAAGGAGCAGCTGGTTGGAGAGGCTAGCCACGAAGCAATGTTAGCCAACTATGGTACAAGGTAATGAATGCGGACCTAGAGTGCAATTAATGGACTGATGGAAAAAGAGTCTTTTTGAAAAGAGAACCTAAATCTTGGGGGGAAATTACTAAGGGAAAAAGAACAAAGCTATAGAAGCTTATACAGGCACTGGAGTCAAGGGCACTGGAATCGGAATCAGATGGATTGAAACTCTCTACTACTGCTTATAAGCTGTGTGTGTCCTTGGAAAAAAACAAACCTGGCCTCCCTGAACCTCACATCTGTAAAGAAGTCTAATTCCAAGTCATGGCAGTCTCCACGTGTCACGGTGAACTAAACTCCATAGAGATCTCAGGGGCCTTTTTCGAGGGGCCTCTGAGCTTTTGCTTAGCAGATGAGTATATCCCTTTCCGAGTCAGAGCTGGACAGCTAACTGCAACGTCAACATGCAAACCCACCCGGCGCCCCACGGGAGAAAAGATGAGGGCAGCTGAAGAGTGAGGCACTACACTGCTCACCGCAGAGGTTTACAGTCTCACAAACCCTATGAAGGGGTGGCTCTAAGTCCAATTTCAGAGGGCTAGTTACTACATTGGTATCTGTTGTTAATATACATGGTTTCAAATGCTTTCCAGGCCCCTCTGCTGGAATCCTATCACCAATTATCCCTCTGATCAATTCATAGTCCTCTTAGCTAATGGTCCTTGGAAAACTTGCCCCTAGCCAGCATCCAGTCTAATTACTTTTTAAGAGCACTGAACCCAAAGTATTGTAGTTCTCAGTTTATCTTATCAAGCTTCTGTCCCCTCTACACTGAACTATTATTAACAGCAGCTACCAAAACACACTTACCTTTGTATTGCTAATATGTACAGAATTAGCACAGAAGAGTCTCTGAAATACCCCCTTAATGACTAAAACTATATATAAATTGCAAAATCATATCATTGTCAAGTCAATTCCAGTTCTCTACACAACACAGTAGAAACTGTCCCATAGTTTTCAAGCCTTTATATCTTTAGGGAAGCAGACGGCCACATCTTTCTGCCCTGAAGCAGCCAACGAGTTCAAAGCCAGCCCTTTTGATTAGTAACAGAGTACTTTCCACTATGAACACCAGGGTTCCTTTGAAAATTATACTCACTGCCACGGAGTCAATGCTGTCTTTCAGTGACCTGCTGGGGTTTTCAGAGCCTGTATCTGTTTACAGGCAATGAAAGTGCAGTCTTTCTCCCAAGGAGCTGCTGGTTTCGAATTGCTGACCATTCGAAATCACAGCCCAACATAGAACCATTACAGTACTTCAGAACATTGCTACCTAAACTCATTTTCTAATGAGTACAATCGTGTTTTAAATTCGACAAAGGTCGCTGTTTTAGAAATTTGTTCTCTCTCCAATATTACACTACATCAGCACAAACCATCCATCCAATTTGAAGACAATGCTTTATAAATATACAACTCCAACCTATAATGCAATCTATCAAAAGCAAGCTTCTTGAGGGATGGAGCTACGTCTTCTTGACTGCTGTCGTTGTGCATCTAATTCAGTGCCTGAAACAGAGTGGGTGTCCAAAACCACTTGGTGAACAAATCAAGTCACTTAAAAAGAAAACACAAAACATACAATTTAAAATAAACCCATAATGCAAAACTAATGGTCTCTTTCACTCCCTATAACAAGGCTATCCTTATAAGGCAATTTTTTTGTTTTGTTTCTTTGCTGACAAAAATCCTCAACTACTTAGAAATTCAAGTATCAAGTACCAACTATAAGTAAAATTGCAAATCTCTAGAAACAATCTAGATTGGCTGGTTTCCCTTGAAATTTTTGACACTGACCTCCAAAGTGGGCCCTCAGTGCTACTTAGTATTCATCTATTTCCATAGTCCATTCATTCTCCACTGTCTCAATCCAGGAATTCTGGAGGTGTGGTGGGCTACACATGGGGGAATGACGGTCAGTGGGTGGAAAGCACTGGCAGGCCCAAAGAAGCAAGCTGCGACTTTCTACTCCCTAACAACTGACGGCCGTGGAAACGCAAGGGTGCAATTCTACTCTGTGCTACAGGGTCAGTCCGAGTGGCAATCGCTCACAGACAGTGAGTTTAATATTTTGGCTCTTCAATCAGTTTCATACCTCCTCCTCCATTTTACATTTTCCTTGTCCGCTCAGCTTATGGTCTTGCTTTCTATTTCCTTCTCCCATGTCACAATAGATCAGTTTAATAATTTACTAAGGGTCTCCAACAGGGGGTGGGTGTGGAGCGCAGCATTAAAGATCCCAGCACTCAGTCTTTGAACTGCTCCCTCCCTCAAGCATCTCTCTTATGGCGTTCCTTTCTGTTTACCTTTTAACAATGACTACATTCACATCGTCATCCCAGACTTCCCTAATATGCTTGTTTCATAAACGCTATAATGATACATCCATTTGGAAATCTAATAGCTCTTAAACTTAACATGCTCAAAACTGAACATGGTTTCAGATCTTCTCCCCCACCCCACCCCCCATTCCTAGTGTATTCTCCGCCACCTTGCTACGTGGTAACTCCATTGCTGAATTACAGCCCACTACTCTGTCAGTAAAACTATGGTGTAGTTTTCATTGGTTGGTTGGGGGGTATTGCCAGGTCTTTCTTCCAAGGCACCTCTGGGAGGACCTGAACCACAAGCCTTTTCGTTATCAGAGTAACTGTGAAACCTTTTTCTTCAGGCCACAGAGTTTATAATCGTCTACACCTAAGCTACGCCTGTAACTCAGAAGCAAATCAAGAGCCGGAACATTTCTCATCACCTTCACTATTATCGCCCACATCTGCTCCTGTAAAGATTTATAACACCTGGGTAATCAATTCATGAAAGTGGGTTTGGCTGGGTTGGAGTTGGTACTATCCTCAGGCTAAACACACGTCTTTATCTGCAAACTGAAATTCCACTAGCAACTTCTATGGAAATGAAAATTGATTCGGTTCATAGACAAATGCATTCTGTCCTGAGGAATTAAGTAAGTCCTGGAAGGCCTTGGAAGTTCAGCTGTCTTTCAGTCGCCTCCACGGTCCGATTTTTGCTGAAGCGACGCAGGGCCTCCCCAAGCCTTAGAAAAAATCTGGAACCCCTTCAGATTTCCGAGGTTCCTCAAATTCAAAGATGATGAAAATAACCGAAAGTGTAAATAACGTGTGTGAAAGTGCTCTGCCAAGAGAAACACGGCTTTAACATGAAATATGAAGTGCTGCTGGCCGTTGACGAGAGAGTTTGAAAGAAACAGCCACCAAATTCGGTTAGAATCAGACTGTGCACTATGAACCAATGAGTTAAATAACTGCTCCACCCCATAAATGCAAGCAAGTCCCAGACGAAACTCCAGGGCTTGCGATAAAATCCTGGGTTTCCTACCTTCGTCAGGGGGGCACATATTCCCGGGAGACCGCCCAGGCCACACCCTCCGGCCAGCCCCAGCTAGGAGGCGGCTCGCCAACCCCACCTCTGCTCCGGGAGCCACCTCCACCGCCATCACAGCCCCGGGCAGCGCTCTCCGCGCCGGCCATTCTCCCCTCCTTCCCACCCTGCCCTTCCCCAGTCTTCCGTCAGGAATTTCCTCAAACTGAGGGGAACCGGGATCGCCTACCCGAAGCGCCGGCTCCGTCTCCGGCTTTCTGCAGCAGCGGAGCCGCCGGGGTCCCGAGCGCGGGCAGGGCGGCGGTGCTGGCGGCCGGACACACTGTCTGCAGAGGCGCGCGCGCCCGGAGTCCCGAGAGCCTGCGCAGCCGCAGGAGCCACCGGCGCCGAGGTCGGTGCCGCGCCGGCTGCACTTCCGCCCTCCGGTAACCAGCGAACCCAACCGGCGGCGACACACCACGCTGAAACCCCAAGGCAAGTCCAATCACCCTCGGCGCCCGGAGATGACGTCAAGAGACCTCACGTGGCTCGCACTCCGCCCTTCTAGTGCGGCTCAACACGGCGAGAGCGAAGCCACGCGTGCGCATGCGCAGATAAAGCAAGGCGCTCGAATGGGCGGGGCGGGGAGGGAAGGGGAGGGGAAAGGAGGGGAGGGGCGGGGTCAAGTCCCTGACAATTTCAAAGAGGGCACTTTTTCTAAGAGTTTACTCCTTGGGAGTTTGAAGAAACTGATGAGAGCAGTGAGTTTTTAAAATACTGAGACACTGCCTTCCTAGATTTGGACTGAAACATCTTTCTCCCACGCCTCCCACAATATTGTAAAATGTTGGTTTCTTTTTTTTCTTTTTTTAATGTTGGTTTTCAAAGAGTTTTCATATCTATGGTCTCAATGATTCTCCGTCGCAGCAAACATGAACTGCGGTATCTAACAGAAGAAGAATGTATACCTTTCTATAAACCCAAACCAAACCCGTGCCACCCAATCCAACGTCCTGTGTATTTCTTAGGAAGAGCACTCTAAAAACTAAAGCTCGTGACGTAGGCAAAATATTCTTGTCCTAAGTAACTTTATATATATTTTTTGTCTTTCAAGACAGCCCCTAAAAATTTCCCAGTGCACTCTCCCCATCGCTACAAACAATTTTAAGGGGGTAGGGAGTGATATCACCCACCTTGTTCTGCTTCGTTCAAGTTTGTGGTTAGATAGGGTCTACGTGAAAAAGAAATTATATAGGTGTTAGACATAGTGGTAACCATGTGACTTTAGTGGTTTCACTCTCCCTTTGCAACCTTCCCCGCCTCCCTCGCCCTGCAGAGTTCAATACTCTGTAATTAGAACTATATTTTTAGACATTCCAGGAAATTCTTAGTCACCTGTGGCCCCCCCTCCCTCCCCCTCCCCTCCCCTTCCTGCC
>PVJH01007673.1:0-91041 GCA_004026705.1 Nesogale talazaci
CCCCCCCCCCCCACCCCGGAACTGTAGGAATTGATGTAACTCCTTTTTTCCCTTCTCTATTTTTACTGATGTAGTAGTTATATAATCATTTGTCAATTGGTCTGTGATAGTTATGTAATCGTTTGTCAATTTGAGAATATTAAGAGTGAAGGGGTGGAGTGTGGCCTGTCAATCAGGTCATAGCCAATGAGGTCTTTGTGTGGGCATGGCCTTCTCCTGAAGATTCTGGCAACTCTTGTATTCCTCCTTGGAGGTGGGAGATTCTCTCTCTCTCTCTCTCTCTCCCTCGCCTCACTCTCTGGGAGACATTGCAGCTGACAAGACATACGGAATAACACTCGTGCTTTGAGCTGGAGGAACCACATAGAAACCGCTGCCAACTCTGAGATGTTTGCACCACCACTGGATCCACAATACTTCCTATCCACTGATCTGTGATCTTCCTGCAATCAGCATCAATGCATGCGTTTCATGAGTCTGAAGAGACTTCTTAGATTGGTATCACACATATGGGCCAATATTGGAATTATGGACTTGATCTGGACTGAGCTGGCATGTTTTCTAAATATTCAATTCCTCTTGAATATAAAGCTCTTTCTTATACACATGAGTGTCTATGAATTTGTTTCTCTAGTCTACCTGGACTAACACAGCAACCCTATATGCAATAGAATGAAACATTTCAAAGTCCTATGCCATTCCCACAATTGGAGCTATATTTGAACTCATTGTTGCAGTCACTGTGTCATTTCATCTCTTTGAGGGTCTTCCTCATCTTTCAGTGGAGACTTTATCAGGCATGGTGCTCTCTAAGGACTGACCCCTCCTGATAACATACCCAAAGTATGTGGGAATAAGTTTTGCCAACTTCACATCTAAAGTATTCTGGCTGTACTTCTTCCAATACAGATGTGCTTGTTTTCCTGGCTGTCCATTGTCTAGTCAATATTCCTCTATGATAGCATAATTCAAAAGTATAAATTCTTCTTCACCTTCCTTCCTTGTTATATATATATATATATATGTATATATATAAATATATCTGTTGAAAATACCATGGTTTGGGTCAGACACATCTTAGTTTTCAAAGTGAAATTTTTGCTTTCTCACATTTTAAAGATGTCTATTGCAGCAGATTTTCTCAGTGCAATACACCATTTGATTTCTTGACTGCTGCTTTCATGATACTTTTTGTAGATCCAAGTAAGATGAAATCCTTGACAAACATCGATCTTTTCTGTTTAATATGATATTGTCTATTGATCCACTTGTGAGCATTTTTCTGTTCTTTACACTGTGGTGTAATCCAAATTGAAGGATTTTTTTGTTATTGTTATTCACCAGTAAGTTCTACGTTCTCTCAGTTTTTAGCAAATAAGGTTGTGTCATTTGCATATTGCAAGTTGATAATGAGACTTTTTGGAATCCTGATGCTGTGTTCTTCTTTATTTAGTCCAGTTTCTAAGATTATTTGCTCAGACACAGATTGAATAAATATGGTGATATGACACAATGTTACATACATCTTTCTTTATTTTAAACCACTCAAGTATCTCCTAGTTATGTTTGAACGACTACTTCTTGGTTTCTAATCAAGATCCACATGAGCCTAATTAAGTTTTCTGGAATTCCTATTCCTTGACATAACATACATAGTTTATTATGATCCATACAGTCACGTGCCTTTGCATAGTCATTAAGACACAAATAAACACATTTATTGTATTCTTTGTTTTCAGCCAAGATCCATCTGACACAAGTAATAATATCTTCATTCCATGTCCTACTCTGAATTTGGCTTAAATTTCTGGCAGCTTCCCATAAATGTACTGCTGCAACCATTTGAATGATCTTAAGTGAAATTAGTTATACTTGCACATGATACTATTAATATTATTCAATAATTTCTGCATGATGCTGGGTCACCTTCCTTTGGAATGGGCACAGATATGAACTTCTTCCAGTAGGTTGGTATGATAGTTGAGGCTCTCTATTAACTTTGCTCAGCCAGGATTCTCATCGATTTGTCAATAAATAGCAACACCTATCACAATATGTAGCATCATATAATTACTACTATGATGAAATCTGTGATTAGCAGTAAATCAATTGAGAAGAAACAGAAATGGACGTTGTGGAAAAGCTTTCTTGCTCTTTTCTTTGCTGGTCTGGTTTCTGGTTCTTTGGAATTGATTTTGAGAGTAACCAGAAGCTTGACAGTTTATCTAGAAACTTTAGATTTATTTGCCTCTACAGCCAGAGGGCTTCTATCTGACAACTGATCTTGGGATCATCAACCTCTGATGCTATGTAAGTCAAGGGAAGGTCTCTAGTCTGACATCTGACCCAAAGGCTTAGAACTTGTCTGCCTCTACAACTTTGTGAGTCATTTCTACGATACAAACCACTCCATATATAGACATATGAACATTTCATTGGTCTCTCTTCTTTAGAGATCCCAGTCTAAGACAGCTGGTCAGGTAGTTGTCATTCAAATTTCTTGTTTTGGACTAGTGATTGCTTCTCGCACTGCATCAGTTTGTTAAAGCATTTCAATTGATTTTCTCTAAAGTTCTCTAAATTTTTAAAATTTTTGACAATACCGTTTGTAAAATTTCAACTCTTCTTTCAATGCCATAAATGTTTAACCATATGTTACCTCCAGAAATTGTTGAATCTCAGTCAATTATTTTTGGCATTGTAGCTCTGTGTATTTTCCACATTTTCTTTCCATATTTTGTCCATAGAATCCTTCAATATTGTAACTCATGGCTTGAGTTTTTTCCTCCTAGTTATTTCTGCTTGAGAAAGGTTGAGTGTGTTCTTCCCTTTTGGTGTTCTAGTTCTTGACCATTGGGCATTTTCTCATTTTCTTTATTTTGTCTTCTTGTGTTGTTCTTTGAGACTTTCTGCTCACCTCTTTCAGTACATCCTTTCTTCCATTTTCTTTAGTTCCTCCGTATTCTAAAACACGTTTCAAGGTCTGCTCCCGAGGTTCCCAAACTTATATGGTCTACTGTCCTCTTAAAGAAAATTCCTCATGACCTCCCTAGTAATGAAAACCTTGTGTACTCCAGCCCAGAATCCAGGATAAAATGTAGGTGTCTGCTCTTACAATGCCCTTACATCATTCCACACACCACCGGGGCGGGGGGTGGCACCCACTTTGGGAAACTATAATCTATTCTTACATGAGTTTGGTCGTTTCCTTTTGTCCTATTAAATTTTATTTTTAAAAAACAATTTTATTGAGGGATCTTACAACTCATAGCAATCCATACATTCATTAAGTTAAGAACATTTGTACATATATTGCCATCATCATTTTCAAAAAAGTTTCTTTCTACTTGGGCCCTTGGTATCAGCTCCTCATTCCCCACTCCCTTTTCCCCTCCCTCCCTCATAAACCCTTGATAATTTTAAAATTATTATTCTCATATCTTACACTGACCACTTTCTCCCTTCACCCACATTTCTGTTGTTCATCCCCCTTGTGGGGTGGGGGTGGGGTTCTTATGTGTTGATCATTGTGATTGGTTTCCCACTTCTCCCTCCACCTTCCCATACCCTCATGATATCACTACTCTCCTTATTTTTCCTGAGGGGTTTATCTGTCCTGAATTCCACATGTTGAGAGGTCTTATCTCTACCAGTGTACATGCTCTGGTCTAGCCGGTTTTTAAGATAGAATTGGATTCATGATAGTGGGGGAGGAAGCATTAAAGAACTAGAGGAATGTTGTATGTTGTATGGTTCGTCAGTGTTATACTGCACCCTGACTGCTTGTCCCTTCTTTGTGACTCTTTTGTGTGTGGATGCCCAATTGTTTACAGATGGGCTTTGGGTTCACTCCATGCCCCTCCCCCGCCCCACCCCGCATCAATGTGATTGCTTGTTTTAGATCTTTTTATGCCTGATGCCTGGTTCCACCAACACCTCATGATCACACAGGCTGGTGTGCTTCTACCATGTGGGCTTTGTTGCTTTCCAGCTAGATAGCTGCTTGTTTATCATCAAGTCTTTAAGACTCCAGATGCTATATCTTTTTATAGCTGGGAACCATCAGTTTTCTTCACCACATCTGCTCATGTACCCACTTTATCTTCAGTGATCATGTCAGGAAGATGAGCTTCACAGATTGCCAGGTTATTAGAAAAAAATGTTCTTGCATTGAGGGAGTACTTGAGTAGAGGCCCAGTGTCCATCTGCTACCCTAATGTTTAATACATACTATATGCACATAGATCTTTGTCCTTATCATTATGTAAATATATTTACATATGTACATAACTGTATTTCTACCTCTATAAATGCCCTTTGAAACCTCTAGCTCTTTCCTCTATTTCCTTTTACTTTCCTTTTGTCCCACTATCATGTTGGACCTTCATTCAGTTTCATTAATTCTTCTTGGCTACGTTGCACTTGCTCAAGCCCCACTAGGTATCTTATGCCCTCTTTGCCATTGATTTTAGATCATTCGTTGATGCCTTAGTCCTGTGTTTGTTGGCTAACTCCTACTTTCCCTCACTTCTCCCTCTCCCATATCCCCCTGGAACGGTTGTCATCTTCTTTTCTCCTCAGGATTGTTTATCCTGCCTACCTTATAAAGATAGAATTAAAAACCAAAACCAAAACCAAAAAGCCTATAAATAGTTTCAGGACAATCTGTTGACCTTTATGAATGTTTTTCAATTGAGTCTGATGAAATGTCTAAAGTCTTTTTTTAACCCCTCCCCCACCTGCTCCCGTCCTTTTTATTTTACTTTTAAAGATTCCTTGGGAAGCTTTTGCTTTGCTTCTCTTGCTCCTCTGCTGTATGCCCTTCCTGTTTCACCTGGTATGGTGGGCACAATTTCCACAGTGTCTCCAGCATGGTCCCCATACTGCTATGGGCCAGTGAGGAAGCACCATGTCTCTTGGTGTGACCAGTGCTGTGGTTCTCTCTGTACATTGGCTGCTTTGAAAATGAATATCATTCTCAAGGTTTGGTGGGCCAGAATGCATTTCTCTCTCTCTCTTTCCTTACTCTTAGATTGCTGCTTTGTGTTCTGAGCAGACGCACCCCTCTCCCCAAGCTGTAGCTTCAGTGCTGTCTTCTGTGGTACATTCTTCTGGGGAGGACATCCACATATCTGGGATCAGGGCCAACCCTGCAGACATTTCTATGGTTTGATGTTTCATGCTTGTATGTTGCTTTTAATTCTTGGTGCACCAGGTTGAGGTCTGGTCCTTCACTCCTTTTCCCGTGGAGATATAAATAATACTCCCCCACCCCCCTCCTTGGGTGGGTTAGTGCCCTGTTCCCTTGCTCCCCACGTCCTTTTTTGTTTTCCTTTTTCCCTCCCTTTTAGTTGACTGTCACGTGCACCCCTGGGCTGGATCTGACTCCTGTCAGAATGCCTGGACCTCTCTTGAAATTTATGCATTTAGTACCTTTCCCCCATGCCCCATTTTACTTTTTAAACATACATCAGTAGTGCATGCTTTACTTGTTTTTGTGTACTTGGCTTACTTTGCTTAGCATGTTTTCCTTCAACTCTTCCCATGTGGTGATGTGCTTCATCATGTATTCATCACTGCTTTTTAGAGATTGTAGTACTCCATTGTATGCATGTATTAGAGATTTTTAACTCATTCTCCAGTAATGGAAATTTAGGTGCTTCCAACTCCTTGTGATTGTGAACTGCACTGTGATGAACATTGGAGCACAGCTGTCTGGCTATGATCTGCTTAGTGCCTTTTTGGGGTATATGTCCATGAGGGGGATTACTGGGTCACATGGTAGCTACATTTTGAATTGTTTTAAGTATTGCCAAATCGATTTCCATAATGACTGTGCCTTACCTACAGGTCCACCAGCAGTGAATGAGTTTCTGTTTCACCACAGCCCCTATAATACTTGTTACTTTCTGAGTTTTTGAATTGGGCTATCTTTGGGGTTGTTAGCCATAAGATAAATGCAAATTAAAACAGCCATGAGATATTACATAGTGATCAGAAACATTGTCTTATATATTTTTTGGCCATTTGGATTTCTGCCCTATTAAAACTTCTGTTCAGGTTCTTTGCCCACCTCCTCAATGGTCTATTAGTTTTTTTCTTATTGTAGACTAGCAGAGTATTGTAGATTTTAGTAATAAGGCCTTTGCCTGTTGTGTCATTGCTAAAGATGTTTTCCCAGTCTGTGGGGTCTCTTATTACTCTCTTGGAAAATTCTTTCAATGTGCACAGGTGTTTTATCTTCAATGTATTCCACTTGTCAATTGGTGCTTTCTTTGTGTTTGTATCCTTCCCTATTTCTGATAGCCTAAGTATTCCCTGTGACAAAGTTCTCAGGCTTGTCCCAATTCCCTCATTCATGTCCCTAATAGCTTGGATTTTTATCTCCAGGTATGTAATTCACCTTAAGTTTATTCCTGTGCATGGAGAGAGATAAGGGTCTTGCTTCATTTGTCTGCACATAGATATCCATTTTTGCCAGGACCACTTATTGAAGAGGACATCTGCTTCCCATTTGATCTTTTTTCTTGGCTTTTATAAAAAATCAGTTGTCTGTATGCTGATGATTTTATTTCTGGGTTTTCAGTTCTTTTTCATTTGTCTGAGTATCTGTCCTTATACCAGTACATGCTGCTTTGACCGCTGTGGCTGTATAGTAGGTGCTAAAGTCAGGTAAAGCAAGCCCTCCAATTGTTTCTTCTTCAGGAGTACTTTGCTAACTCTGTGCTTCTTCCCAGTCCATATGAAGTTGGTAATCAGTGTTTCCAATTCTTTGAAGAAAGATGATGGTATTTGTATTGGGATTGCATTAAACTTATATAATGCCCTAGGCAGAACTGACATCTTTGCAATAGTCAGTCTTCCAATCATGAGCATGGAATAGTCTTCCATTTGTTGAGGTTACTCTTGGTTTCTTGTAATAGTGTTCTGTAGTTTTCCTCATGCAACTCTTTTGTTTCTTTGGTCAGGTATATTCCTAGATATTTCAATTAGTGCTTGGTTATTATAAAGAGTACTTACATCCTTTTTGATCCCCTCTTCCATGATATTTTCCGATGTATATAGTAGTCCAATAGATATCTGTTCATTCAACTTGTAGCCTGCCACTCTGTCATAGTCCTCTATCACTTCTCCTGGGAGCTTTTGGGATTTTCCATATATAAAATCATATCATCTATCAATAAATGATAGTTTCATGTCTTCTTCACCCAGACACCTTTGGTGGCTTTCCTTAGCCTTATATTCTTAACTAGGACCTCCAATATGATGTTCAATAAGATCCCCTTTTTCAGTGGAATTGTTTTCTTCTTTTCTCTATTGATTACCACATTGGCTATTAGTTTTTCATATATAGCTTGTATTATATTGAGTAATTTTTCATCCATACATATCTTGAGTGTCTTAAACAGGAATGGGTGTTGGATGCTGTTGAATGCCTTTTCTGCATTTCTCAATATTATCATGTGATTCTTATAACTTTCTCTGTCAATGTGGCAAATAATGCTAACAGTCTTTCATATGTTGGACCATCCCTGCATCCCTGAAGTGAATATTACTTTGTCATGGTGAATTGTTTGTTTTATATACTTTTGGATTCTATTGGCCGGTATTTTGCTAAGGATCTTTGCATCAATGTTCATTAGGGATATTAGTTTGTAGTTCTCAATTCTTGTGGGATCCTTGCCAGCTTTAGATATCAGAGTTATATTAGCTTCATCATGGTTTGGGCATTTCCCATCTTTTTTCTGTGCTCAGGAAGTTTATATCAGATTGGTGCAGTTTTCCCCTGAATGCTTGGTAGAATTCTGTAAAGCCACCTGTCAGTCAAGAATCCTGATGTTCATCTGGAATAGTCTCAGGAGGGATTCCCCCCCCCCCCAAATATTTGTCCATATCTTTCAAGTTGTTGAATTCATTGAAGGACAGACTTTCATGCTACTGTGTCTTTTAATTTCATTAGAGTCTGTTGTAATGCAGGTGACTGCCTTCCCCACATCCAGCTGCTCTTATAAGTTTCTTCTCTTCTTCAAAGTTAAATAGTTTAACTATTATATACCTTAGTGGATTAATCTTGTGATTCAGTCTAAGTGGTGTTCTTTTGGCTTCCTGAATGGGTGCTTGATTTTCATTCATTAAGCTGAGGAAGTTTTCCTTTAACAATTCCCTCACTATTTTTTTTTTGTGCTGTTGACTTCTTCGGTGGCTCTTGTTTCAGTAGTTCAATTATTCTAATGTTGTTACTTTTCATAGCCTCAGACATTGTTCTCTGGTTTTCTTCAACTTCTCTGATTATTTGGTTTGACTGTATGTTGAAGTTTGTTGAAATCTGCCTGCTTATCCTCTAGGTCACTGATATGATTCTCTCCTTCAAGTCAGTAGTGAAGTCTGTGAATTTGCTACTTGCTTTCTTTATCTCATCCTTTACTCTTGTGTTTCTCTTTCATACATGGCCTTCATCTCCTTTATCATCTCGTCCTCTTTCTGTATCGCTTCCTTCATATCTTATATGACTCTAAGCATTCTAAAGATTTCTTTCTGTGGCAGGTCAATGTATGTTTCTTCTATGAATGCTGTTAGTGAAGTTCAGGTCATCCTCTGACATTGGATTTTGTTTCTCCTGTTTTCTTGTTTAGGTTGCTTGCTGTTTATGTGTCATTTTGGAGAAACTTAGTGTCATTTTCTGAGGAGTCAAATGCTTCTGCAGGCTGCTTGTAGCCAACTGCTCTGGGGAGTTGTGTCTCCCTTTTGCACCACTGGGTTTTCCCTCTCATCCTAGCATATTGGGATTTTGTTTTTGAGAAGGCAGGTTGGATGGCCCTCTCAGTTGCCTGCTCAGGGTTCTGTCTTATTTTTTTAAAAATGACCTTTTATCTTCCTCATGCATGATATTTTTGATGTCATCCTATAACTCATCTGGTTTCAAGCCTGTAATGTTCACTGCATCAATTCTGTTCTTGAAAAGGTCTCTCAATTCAGGTGGGAAATATGCAAGGTTGTATTTTGCCTTTTGTGTACTTACTTTAATTTTCTTCAGCTTTCACTTGAACTTGCATGTGTAATTGATAGTCTGTTGCACAGTTTGCCCTGGACTAGCTTTAAGTAATGATAGCTTCTCCATCATTCCTTTCTGCAAATGCAGTCACTTTGGTTTTCTTTGGTGTGTTTTCCAACTGTGGAGATCTAGATGTATACTTGCCATTTATATTATTGATACCATTTCACTGATAAAATTTTAATGAATAAGTCATTTGTCTTGCAAAATTCTATCATACAATCTCCGACATAATTTCCATAAGCAAGACCACATTGCCTGACTACCAAATCTTTCTCTTTGTTTCAAACTTTTTATTACTATCACTAATAATCCTCAATGAATTTTATTATATGTTTGATCAATTTCAGACTGCAGCAGCTGGTAGAAATCTTCAGTTTTTCCATTTTTGACATTAGTGGTTAGAGCATAAATTTGGAGAATAGTCATATGAACACTTGAATTTGTGTGAACATTCAAGGGTGGAGTCCAACCTATTGATCAAGTCACAGCCTGATGATGCCTAATTGAGAGTGTGGTCATTGAGGGTGAGAGACACTGAGAACTGCTCCTTCCTCTTCTGCCACTTTACCTTTCTCCTTTTTGTGTCTCTGTGTGTGTCTCAGGAGCAGCCCCATGTAGACTGCCGACCCTGGGAACCAACCTGGGAGATGCCAACATTGGCATCCTGCCATGTTTTAATCACTCTTAATCTACTTGACTGTGTACCCACGGACTTGCGATCTTCCTGCTTTCTGCTTCACCTTCCCGCATGATTGACCTGTAGCACATGAATCTGAAGAGAGCTCTGATTTGGACCCATGGTTTGATTTGGACTGGGCTGGAGTGCCGTTTTGATATAAATTTATTTCTTAATATAAAGTTCTTTCTTATATGTATATGAGTGTCTCTGATTTTATTTCTTTAGACAATCCAGTCCAATGCAGTTATACTGTTTTTACTTGTAGGTGTATGAATATTATGCTATCACTGACAGCATTGCATTTCAGGATAGAGCTTAAAATGTTTTTGACAATGAATGCAAGATCACTCCCTTACAATTTGTCATTCCTGGCATAGCAAAATATATGATTGTCCAATTCAAAGTGCCCAATGCCAGTCCATTTCAGTTAAGTAATGCCTAGGATAACTAGATTCATGCCATGTAGATTCAGTCCACATTTCAATTATGAATGGAAAACTGTTCTCACATCAAAAAAAAGAGAAGGTTCTGAAAGAAAGATTTGCTCCATTTCTGTCATTAAGGTCAGTTCTACTATGAGAAAGAATCTCTTCCCCAGGCATATTTTGAGTGTTTTCTAGCCTGAGGGAATCCTGTGGTATTATATTAGACAATGTTCCATTGCTATTCTGTGGGTAATTCTTTTTCAGAACTTGACTCCTCTCCCTTCTTTCTAGTCTGCCTTAGTCTGAAAGCTTTGTTGAAACCTATCCCTTATGGGTGACCCTCTTGCTATTTGAACCACTGGTGGCATTAACTTAGAACATCATAGTAGCATGCAAGCCAATACAGTATGGCAAACAGAATATTGGAAAGTTATGATTATGCAGTTGGGAAGAGAAAGAGGAAGAACTACAAGAAATAAGTTTGTGCTATCTTCAATGAATCAGTGAAAGCAGCCATGCCAGTGTGTTAGTCCAGGTTTTCTATAAAAACAAGTTCATAGACACCCATGTGTTTAAGAAAGATTTTTATAGAAAAGAGCAATTGTGTATTGAGAAAACATCCCATCCCAGTCCATATCAATTCCATAAGTCTGATTTTAGCCCACATGTCCCATACCAATCTATAAATTCCTCTTTAGACACATACAACACATGTAAAGATGTCAAAGGCAGGAATATCGCAGGCCAATGGGTGAAAATTCTTGTGGATTCAGTGGTGGTAGAAGCATCTCAGCACCTGTGTGGGTCTCCATGTGGCTCTTCCAGCTCCAGGGTAGTTCCATAGGGCTTATCTCAGGAATGTTAAGCAGATAGTGTATGTCCCGCCTCCAGGGAGGAAGTCAGTAGTTCCCAGAATCCTCAGGAGAAGGCCATGCTCACACAGAGGCTTTACTAGCTATAATATGATTGACAGGCAAGACTCCACCCCTTCCTCAAGTTGACAGTAGATTATGTAACTGCCACACCAGGCTTAGACGCATGAGTGCCTGCTCTCTGAGACCCTGTCCATTCCCCAAAGACTTATATGACCCATAAATCTACCCCGAACTCATTTATCCTCTAACGCATCTTGTCATTTATTTGCTTTCCAATAATTCTTTTTTTCACTTGGCTGGCCCCTACCCAGGAGCCCTCTTGGAATAGGGCTTATGCCTTAGGTTACTAACCCGAAGGTCAGCAGTTTGAAACTACCAGAAGCTCCACTGGAGAAAGACAAGGTTTTCTACTCTTTGAAAGAGTTACAGTCTCAGAAATCTACCCTGAGGTAAGTTCTACTCTATCCTATAGATTTACTATGAGTTAGAATTGACTCAATGGCCATGAGTTGAGTTGAGCTCTTACCCAGACTGGGCTTCCCTTTAAAACACTGATCACCTATGCTTTCTCCCAAATTGATTTTTCAGTAAGATATTTGAGGAACGGGATAGAGCATTGAGATGGGAGACCCATGCTGGAGGCTCAGCCCCTCCTTCTGCCAAATGTCCTAAAATCCTTGAGCAAATCCCTTCCCATGCTTATATCCCTTCCATCTCTTCTTGTATTGGCTCACATAGGTTGAGACTTTTGTAACCAAAGTGTAGGAAAATCTGTTCACCCTAAGCTCCCTTTGGAGACTGAGAGAGCATTTAAGCATTCAGGAGGCACTGAAAAGTCCTGTAGGTGTAGATCCTGAGTCTCAGGATGCTGTGCTGTGCTCACTGCTCTGCCTCATGAAGACAGCTCTTAGCTTAGAGAGAGGGACTCTTCCAAAGAGGACCTGTAGATCAGGTTGTCCCATCATTGGCCTGTCTACACACAGGGGACACACAGGGGAAAGAAAATAAAGGCTATGAGGCTAAAGTTAGCATACCAAATGTAAGTTTATATGAGCATATATACCTTTAAATATACTTGTGAAAAATATATAGACGTTTACTCTATGCAGAATGATTCAAGAACACAAATAATCTAACAAAATGCCTATCGTCTCTGCCCTGGGTTCTTTCTCTATGGGACCAGAGTTTCTAGCTCTGGGCTTTTAAAGGCAGGGCCTAGAAAATTCACCAGTAGACCACATTCTGATGATTCAGCAAGTTTGTTCACATCCCCTGGGTGTGGGCTTGTGCACTGGCCTTGACTGGTGGGAGAAGCTCAGGAAAGGCTGAGACCCACCTCCATTGATTGCTGCTTTTATTAGCTACCACCAAGCTCACCCTCTACTCTGGGTGAATCCAGGCAAAACAGGACAAGAGCTTGCCTGTTTTTTTTGCCATGTCCTTAATCAATTATCCACTGTGTTGAGTCACAAGGTTTTCATCGGCTGGTTTTGGGAAGTAGATCACCAGAGCTTTCTTCCCACTGACTGTGTCTTAGATTGAAAGTTTTGCTTAAACCTATTCAGTATCATAGCAACACCCAACATGCAAACCTCCACTGATAGATAGTTCCATGAACTCCGCCCAAGAAAGTTGTGGAAGAATCCACAGAAAAGGAAACATCAGAGTTATGCCTTGAAGGGCAAGTAGAAGTATGTTGCTGGAAAAGGAAAGACATTTAAGACAGAGATATATGCACCCAAGAAGGCAAGACATCTGTACATCTGAAGGATTAGACTTTATATAAATCATGGAGTGAATGTTGAATCTAGCAAGAGTAAATTTATTATGGATTGAATATGACTCCTCAAAACAATAAGTTACAAATAAAAGAAAACATACAGAGAGATATGGAGACAGAGGAATGCCTGCAGATAACTGGAGAGAGGCAGAGGACAGTTTCTTCCTCAAAGCCTCAGAAGAAATCAACACAGCTGATACCTTGATCTTCAGTCTCCAGAACTATGAGACAATAAACTTCGGTTCTTTTAAAAAAATTTTAATGAATCATTTCATTGGAAGCTCTTACAGCTCTTAAAACTATCCATACATCCCTTGTATCAAGCACATTTGTATTTAAGTTGCCATGATCCTTTTCAAAATATTTTCTTTCTACTTGAGCCCTTGATATCAGCTCCTCTCTCCCCCCACACCTTTCCACTCTCATGAACATTTTATCAATCATAAATTATTATCTTCATATCTTACATAGTTTGCTGTCTCCTTTCATCCGTGTTTTTGTTATTCATCACGCTGTGTATGTGTGTGTGTTATATTTCAATTGGTTCCTCCTTTTCTCCCCCACCTTCCCCTTACCTTCATGATATTGGTACTCCTGTTATTGTTCCTGAGGGATTTACCTGCCATAATTTCTGTTATTTTAAGCCACTCAGCCTGTGGTATTTTGCTACACTAGCTATTGGAAATAAATACAGAAATTTACATTCACAATTAATGAAAATTAAGGTTAAGGTTTTCCAGGAAATGTTTTGAGATAAGAAAATCAATGCACTATTTTGGAAGTCAAATGGGCTATGTGAACTCTCTGTGACAGAAACTGCTCCCTGGGACTATCCCCTGGAGTATCCAGGATTCCCATGGGCTGTCCAGAGAGTCTGTCCAGGAATGAGGGGTCAGGGGTCAGTAGGGGCCTCAGAATCCTAACCCTATTTCACAGAGCCTACTGTCATAACTAACCTGACTGGCAACCTGCTGTCACCTTCCAGATGGGGTACAACTTCTAAGGGTTTTGTCAGTCAGAGCCCCATTAGGTCCCTTAGAATGGAAATAAACTGGAATCTGTGTTGACACTGAGATCGTGAAGGATCTGGTTGTGGGAGGGTTTTTCTGGGCTTCAGTCTTTCAGGCTCACCTCACCTGTGAGTACCTGTAGTAAGGTGACTGCCTTACTACAGTGCCCACCCAGCAGCTGCAAGTCAGGAGTTCTCTTCCGACAGAATTTTCACCATTCATCAGAGATTTAGTGGTGGCAGCCAAGAAATCTGTCAACCTGGTGACATGGCCTGTGGCTGATAAGCTGAGGTCAAGGGCTGTGGGAGAGGAACTTCTTGTTTTTGAATGAAGGTTCAGTTTGCAGGTCTGGATTTACAGCTTTTGAATAATTAGAAGTGTGAGTCTGGCTTATCAACAACTAGTCAACCAGCTAAGCAGGCAACAAACTAGCCAACCAAACAACCAACTACCCAACTACCCAACCAAGCAATCAAAACAATCAATCAACATAACCAATCAATCAATCAATCAATCAACCAAACAAATAATACAACCAACCAACCAATCAACAGAACCAACCAACCAAACCAACCCTACCAGAATTTGATAGGGCTTTTCTCAGGAATGATAAGGGAGCTTTGATAATAGAGGAAAGTGGCTATTATAAAAAGAACACAACATAAAGTCCGAAGCATCTCAATAATTAGAAAGAAAGGGGTTTCTTCTTTTTAAAGAACAAATTAAGGAGGATAGAAAATACCAGATGTAGAGAATATTTTATTCTATTTTCCAGCAGAGCCTGAAAAAGAGGTATTGCTGGCTCAGGCTGAGGGTGGGTCAATGCTTAGTGAGAGGAGCACTAGCATTTTGGTAATAGCACTTTTCTCTGCTTGGTCCCTGGGACAAACAGTTCAGTTCCTGGTTTATGAGAAAAGAACAGGGGCCTTAGAATCCTGTGTCTGGCATTGTCAAGAGTCAACAAGGTACACGGTGTCTTATTTAAGCCATAGGGGAAGGGTGGTTACTTGCAGTGACCATTTTGGGGAACAAAAAGACTGGGGTTTTTCTTTAGCCTTCTCTCTCTTCTAGGGTCAAAGGGTTAGGTAAGTTCAACCCTGTCAGCTGAGAGGGATAGATCAGCATCTTGTTGGCTGTCGTTGAGTTAGCCACAACTCATGGCAATGCCATGTATAGCAAGCTATGAGTCATGTGGTTTTCATTGGCAGATATTTAGAAGTTGGTTGGCAGGCTCTTCTTCCGACTTGACCTTACTCCAGAAGCTCTAAGGATACCTGCTCAGCATCACAGCAGCTTGTAAGTTTCCTTTGAAAGTTGGACGGTGGTTGGACATGGGGTGCATTGGTTCAGAATTGAACCCTTGTCTCTTACCTGACATGGATTCAATTGAACTCCTGGAGTTTGATCGGATGCCAGGGGTTTGACTGAGTGCCTCTGCCTCTGGAGATCTTACCTAGAACTACACACCTTCTAGAAAGGGCCTACCTGCATGGGACTGAGGAGTGGTTTCCATTTCCTTTTTTGGCAGCCCCTCCAGGGGGACATTCCCAGAGCTGCAGCATTTCACTGGACCCACCACACCTGGAGGCCTGATCACGCAGCACCGGGCATGCACACAAGCTCTGCATACACTCTCACAGCCATCCTGTGAGCCCATCTGAGTTATCCCTTGTTCCAAGCAAGGAAACCAGGACTCAGAGAGGCTCAGTAGCAATACCCAAGTGCCCTCAGCTAGGCAGGGGCAAGGCTAGGTGCAGGGCTCTTCTTCCTTTCTTCCCTCCTAGAAAAGCGTATCTGCTGTGACAAAAAAGATCCTGGTTGCTCTGGGCATTAAGCACAACCATGATTTCTCACCCCACTGTACAGATCAGAACACTCAAACCCTTCCTAATTAAGTGACATCTCCCTTCTCTAACTCTGCAGTAGCTAGGAAAGTGAATGCTAATGTTTGGTTTTTCTTAAAAAAATTTTTCCTTCAAGTTTCCATCTGTTCACGCAGCAACCGAATTTATGCATGTTCAGACACCATCTGTGGCTGCAACCCCATTTCCAAATCCGAAAGCATTTTTCCTTTTGTACTGAACAGGCACGCTGGTGTGGTGGTCTGGAATAAATAACTCCTCTTGGATTGCCAGCGTTCCAGGGGCCACCACACGATTTTTTTCCTCTGGAGAGGGAGGAAGGAGGACGGAACTCTGCTGCACTGGAGTTTTGTGTTTTGGAAGGGGGGCTGTTTCTCCTGGCTCCCATTCCGGCGAGTTTCCGTCTGCTGGATGCCTCGCACGCTGTCTCTTTGTTCTCACAATTGATAGCAGGGACGTGCCCCACTGCTCCGTTTCCACAACTGGGTGCTCTGGTGACAGTAGCTGGGGCCGCCTGGCAGTTCTTGGAAAGCCCTTCTTCTCATTGCCCTTCACGTCGAGGGCCACCCTGGCTGCCGCCACACAAGTTGGGGCAAAGGAGAGATGAGTGGAAGATGGGGCGGATCTATGGGTTGCTTCCTGCCACCCTCCCAAACCACCAAAACAAAACGCTGGTGGCCAATGAGTTGCTTCCAACTCATGAAGACCCGGGAGGGACGGCCCTTGTTGGTGGTTGCGGGTGTCCATCTTTATGGGAACAGAAAGCCTCACCTTTCTCCCCAGGAGAGGCTTATGAGTTCAAACTGCTGACCCTGCTGTTAGCAGGCCCAGATAGAACCCACTATGTCACCGGATTCTGAGAGGTCAGGAATGAAGTCTCAGCATCGTTTGACTCAATAGTTCCAGAAAGCCTGTTTTCCTTTAGAGTCCGAGAATTGAGTTTAGAACCTCTTCCTCTCCCAGCCTGGACTGCCTGTGGGTTTTCTGGGGCCATCACCACCAGGCTGACTAGTTTTTTGAGTTCTTCACTTTTCACTTCCCATCACCCTGCCCTTCCATGGCCTGCCGGGTAGCCTTGCTCAGCATGACACTCGGTGTCCTTCCGGACTTTGACTCCTGTCAGTTGCTGGCGCCCCGGGTGCCCACACTCAGCCTCAGCTAGTGTTCTAGGACTGACCCACTGACCCACCTGTAGCAGCAGGAACTGCTGACTGTTGCCCAAAGGGGTTAATCCACAGGGTCCAACACCCCTCCTGTGGCCCTCCACACAGGCACTGCTTTCCTCAGACCACGTGGCCACTTCCACAAGCAAGGACCTGCATGTGCCGTTTGGATGATTGACTCAGGGACGAAGGTCAAGACATAGGTTTTCTCTTAATTAGAAACCAGTGCCCCATGGTGCCCCAGGTGGCTAGTGTTGCTTGACCATGTTCCACTGGCCGGGAGCACTGCTTGTGAATGCCCGTGGACATTTGGGTACTGGGTCCCTGCCTACTGAGTGTCTACCCACCCTGACTTGCCGGCAGTCCATAGTTAGGTCATTCGGAGGGGCCCCCAGTCACTCAGTTCTCTGCTCACCTGGGAAAGAGTAAGACCAAACTTGGGGCGGGACAGGCCTACAGTTGCTCCCCTGCAACCTGCTCAGGCGGTGGGCTGCTTGCCTACAGCCCTCTTGCCCCCTCTCCTCCCCGACAGGCCTTGGTAATGAGGGCTCTGGGGATCCGTGAGCTCCTCACTCCCCGGTCACCTCCTTACACGCTGCTCAGGCGGGGGCTGGTAGTCGGAGGCCTCCTTTGAGTGTCACAGCTGTGAGGACAGCCACCAGGGACTCCCGCTGCAGGACAAAGGGCAAAGTTGCCTGCAGCGCAAGGGCAGGGACTTGACGTGCTCCTGCAGCTTCCACTCCGCTGTGGACATGAGGCTGGCCATTCCACTCAGAGCCCCGCTGCTTCCAGTCTGCCCTGTCCTGGCTAAGTGACCCTGGACGTGGTCTCCGAGGCGTAGTCTCCGTTCACAAAGTAGCAACAATAACAAGGCCTGTTTGTGCTGACATGAGCAAAACAATTACACCATGCAAAACAAGGAAAGATGTCTGGATTTGTGCAGGGCTGGGCAGAGCTTGAGCAGTCGGTTGGCCAACACCTGGCTTGAGGGGTTTGCTATCACAGAAACTAAACCAATCCACTTCACTTCTTTAATGTAGAGATTACATCTGAGTGGGGCCCTGAGGGGGTGGAGCAACACGGCTCGGGCACTGCCTCTGGGGAGGAAGCCTCATGAAGTGGAGTCTCTCGATGTTACAGTGCAGGTTTCCAGATAAGCCTTCCGGATAAGCCTGCTTCCGGATAAGCCTTCAGGATCTTCCTGCTGGCTGCTAACTGGCTCCTTTCGGGTGGGCAGCTGTGGTCACAACCCAGGGAGAAGTGGGGCCTGGTCTGGCACACCCTGCTGCTAGGGATGTGGGAAGAAGCCCACTGGACAAGGTCATCCCCTTTCTCTACTCCCATCACCTCACACCTTAGACACAAAGTCTTGCTTGATAGGAAGGAATGCCACATCATTGGAGGTGGCCCTTGGAACAGAGCCTCGCTGGAGAGTAGGAGCCCACTGCACAACACAAGTTTCAGGGGGCCCCAAGTGCCAGGGCAACCTCCTTGAGAGTGCAAAGAAGGAAGAGACAAAAGCAAGGGGCCTGGGACTCAGGGCCTCTCTGTCCAGCCCCTTTCTTCACAGCGCTTCAGTTTGTCCTGGGGTCAGAAGGCTGCTAAGTGACTTTTCATCTGTGATTTGATTTTGCTCATATAAAGCACTATCTCTCCCTCCCCCCCACCCCACAAAAAATCAGAAAAAGAAAGAAAGCAGAGAAAGAAACACAGTAAACCCTTGCCAGTCATCAGTTTCCAAGTTCCCGGTGTGTTTTTTCATCAGAAGACAAAAAATGATTAGACCATATGTTGGGCTACTTGTTCCCAAAGCAGAATTTAAACATTTGAATATGTTTTCAAGAAAGAATCATTGTGAAGGAAGAGAGTGGGGATTTGGGGATGATTCTTCTCCAGAGGGGTGCTTCAAGGAATCGCTCCATCTCTGGGGGTCTTGTGGAGGGGGGAGAGCTGGAGGCCCCATGGGGGAGGTTTACTTTTCCTGAGGTCCATTCATTCTTCGGAGGCCAACATTTGTGGGCTAGTGGCTCTAGTGTCAATTCACTCATCCATTCTAGTGATATTAACAGCTCCAGCCCCAGGACTCGTGAAAAAGCCACAGTTCAGCCCCTTGTCCCCCATGAAGGCAATGGACTAGCTGGGGACACAGGCAAGAAGCGAGGGTATTCCTACTTTGATGAATAGTGACTAGGGTCTTTTAAAGACATGTGAGCAGCCATCTAGGTCTCTCCTTGTCCAGAGGAGAGTAATGAAATCAAGTCACTAGGAAATCAGTGTAATGGCCTAATGGAGCATACAGTCATCAGTCACGGGGGCCAGAAGAACTAGAGAGTGCCCTGCTTCAACTAACAACTATTCTGAAAAAAGATCACACGAGAAGGTCTTAAACCAACCATTTAAGATCAAAAGGGCAGCATTTACCCGGGTCAAAGTTCAGAGTGTTAGGGAAGAAGGGGGGTTGGAACTGGAGAAGAAGTGAGATAAGTGGTGTAGGATGGCACTGAGCGAGTCAAATCAGAATGTGCATGGGTTCACCTGTTCTGCAAACCTTTTCCCATTTCAGCTGAGGGTCAGGGAAGGCTGCCATCACAGTGGAGAGGTGAGGGGTGATGCAGAGACCGGCAGTGGTGACAAAGGGGAGACCTCTGCAGAAGAGGGGTCCTAGTTGCCAGTGAGTAGATTCCACCTCATGGCCCCCTGGTCATATCAGGGGAACTGTGCATTCTAGAGTTTTCCATGGGTGTGATCTTTTGGAAGGGTGCTGTAGACTTGTTTCTGGAGGTGCTTCTGAGAGGACCCAAATCTCCAACATTTAGGTCCTCCTTCTCAGACCACGGCAAAGACTGCTCATCTGTGGTTGGATGTGGGTGCTGTGAGCAGGTGTTGATAAGGGTGCTAAGAGGGCCAGCATGAAGGAAACAAAGGGGACCTCCACTATAGGAACCGGGTAGGCTCCAGTGTTGGCAGGAGCTGGGCCAGAGGAGGCAGAGACAGGACAGGGTGCCAGCCAGGCCCCTCGGGTGGGGCTGGGCTGGGCTGAGAGCCTAGGAGCCAAAGGCTTCAAGTGGACTTAGTGATTGCAAGTGGCCAAGGGACCAGAGAGCATGGCTTTGCTTGGGGGCATCCGTCCCTCTCTCCCTCCCTCCCTCCCTCCTTCCTCATCCCCCTCCACCTCTCTCCAGTTCATGCTGTCGCACTCTGGGTGGCTGAGATGCAGGATAACCGACAGATGTACTCAAATATGGTTTCATTCAAAGAATGAGCTTAACTAGGCATTAAAGTCCCTGGGGATGAGTCCAAAGTCTCCCTCTCTTTGGCCTGTAACTCAGGAATGGTTCTGAGGCTCCTTCACAGAGCAGTGTCTGGGTAGTGGGGCGGGGACAGAGCAGATGGCCCTGCTCTATCCCTTCCCAGAGCACCCCACCTGGCGGGGGTGGGGCAAGTTCACTGGACTTGGGCACTAGCTTCACTCTGGCCCTCAGGAGGGTCTGGCAGGTAGGGCAGTTCCACCGCACAGATGGAGCACCTGAGGCTCCAGGAGGACACCCTCATGCTCTCTGCACACACGGCAGGGTCCAGACTCTTGTCTCTTCGGAGGACGGGGCCTGGGCTCAGGAGGGGGCTGGGGTCTAGGGGTCTCCCAGGAGACTTGGTGCCAGTCAACAGGGACCAGATCACCCCTCTCCCTACACACACATCTGACCCTCCTCTTGCCTTCTTCCTCCTCTGCCTCAAATCCCTCACCCACGCCCATCTCCTGCTGTGCCCATCCTGGCTCCTCTTCCAGTAACTCTCCTCTCTACTTTCTGTCCATCTGCCTGTTTGTCTGTCCATCTGCCTGTTTGTCTCTCTGTTCTCGGTAGAGGTTGTTTCAGGCCCAGGCCGGTCTTGCTTTCTTCCAGGGGCTTCTCTTATTCCCCAACCTGGGCCTGAGCTCCCACCCGCTCATCTGGCTCTCAGGGGCTCCTCACACTCCGCCTTGCTCATGGCCCTGCAGCACTGCCTGTCTGGGTGCCCCGGGCCCCCACTCACACTATATCCTCTGTCTAGAATGCCCTTCACCTCAGTGTGTCCCAACCATTCCCTCCTTGAGCCACAGATGTCTGCTAGACCCTATGGCCAGTGTCTGTGGGGAGGCTGCCCTGGACGGGAACTGCCTGGCTGTGCCTGGCCTCACCACCCACCTCAGCCCCAGAGAAGTTGCCCTGCCCAAAGACAGGGTCATTCCACAGGCTCACCCGCCCAGCAGGCTCCTGAGGCAGGTACAGCACTATGGCTTCCTCGAATTGAGGGGATCCTGGAACCACTGGGCCCAGCCTCTGGTCTTGGCTTAATCCCTGTTGCCCATGATACCCCCAGACCATCACTACAGCTAGTACACAGCGCTCTTGCTGCCTGCTGTGCCTGCACAGAGCACCTGCAGGACAGGCCACTCCTTGGGTCTAGAGCTTGCTCGAAGGTTCTCTGGTCGGGCTCCTAATCAGAACCACACTGGCATGTCTGCCATGAGGTCTTCACACAATGGTGTGGCTCCCTCAAGGGCCATCCAAGGAGCATGGCAGAAGGCCTGCTTCTTCCCAGGAGCCTTCTCAGACTTTGCAGGGATAGTTTGGGCATCACAGAATGGCCCCGACGCCCTCCTCTCCTCCCTGTCTGGATGCTGTGCTGTGTCCCTGCAGAAAGCCTCTGGCCAGAGGTGTGAGGAGGGAGACTGCATGGGATGGGAGACCCTGGGCTCAGCAGGAGAGCTTACTGCCACATCAGGGTGGCTCCCTCATGGCTGGATATCTCAGGTCCTCCAAGGGCCACTGGTACCCCTGGGTGCCTGAGCACAAATGGGGATCTTCATCTCTCCATCGGCTTTGAGGACTGTGGGAGTTGGATTAGGCAGGGCTCCTTTCCCCCTGGTCCAGCTGGGTGGACTTCGGGCCCCCTTTAGGGTATGGAGGGGCTGAAGCCCCCAGTGGGCTGGGTGGAGAGGTTTTCTGCCCTCTGGTCTTGTGGTCTTCCAGGCAGGGGGCCCCTGGGAGGCTGGGAGGACGGGCACGCTGAGCTCGAGCAAGCAGGCCTGTGGTGGTGATGACTCGAAGCCTGCTGGTAGGCCTGGCTGTGTGGTGGGAGCAGCCAGGGCACAGGGCCCTGTGGGTTACAGGCCAGTCTTGTCCTTCCAGAGAGTCCTACGGCACTGAAGGAGCTGTGATGGCGGCTACCAACCAGCCTGTCTCTGCTGCTCAGAGGGAGGAGAAGGCTACCCCACAGCTTGCTGGATGCAGGCTATCTCTGCAAAGGCTTTCCTGATGGGGTGGCCCCCCCCCCGGAATGACTACAGCTGTGTGGGAGCACTTGCATATGACTAGCCCAAGTACAGGAGGAAGGAAGAGATGACAAACGTGTCCCCACTTTCTAGACACCCTTATCCCAGAGTCCTCCTTGATTGGGGCGGGGCGGGGGGGCTACGTGGGTCTTCTGGTTCAGGCGACTTCCCAGAGCGGTCCTCTCCCCCAGCTGGGCACACACAGACACTGAGGGAAGGCTGTGGGGGCGGGGCAAGGCTCCTGGGAGTCTCTGCCAGGAGGAGGTGGGAGGCGGGGTTGATGAGCCTGGCAAGTCCTAGAGAAGACACGTCTGAAAGCTAAGAGAGCTGAGTCACCCCAGGAGAATGGGCACACAGCCAGTGGGCTCTGTAGTCTGGCCACACAGCCCTTCGATGCTCCATCCTCTGACTTGATTTAATCTATTTGATGGGAGGGATAAGGAAAGGAGAGTCTGTTAGCACTGGGCCCTTGCAGTGGGCTGAAGGGCTCCTCCTTTGGTTAGCTTTGCACACACAGCGAGGTGATGGGGAGCCCGAAGGTGACCGGGCACAGAGGGGGGGGCATCTTCAGTCCCAGAGAACACGGACCAGCTCTCTGAACCCCCAGCCCAGTGCTCCTTCCTCTCCACTCTGCTGCCTCCTGCTCTGAGGTGTCTTCTGTGAGCTTTGCTGGCCTTGGAGAGCCCAGAGAGGCTGGGTGGCAGGTGCAAGGTCACACAGCCCGCAGGGTGAGAGACAAAGGAGAGATTCTTGCTTGAAGGGATTTGGCGTGAGTCCCTTCCTCTCCCCCAGGGTTGCATGTGTGTGTGTGTGTGTGTGTGTGTGTGTGTGCTGAATATGAATCACCAGGAGACTCAGAAAGAGCAGCACCCTGCCACCCGTTTCTGTCTCCAAATGTGAGAGCCACGTTCTTCCTCTTCCTCCTCCTCCTCTGTTGTCTCAAGAGACGGGCCTCGGTGTGTGGGTGGAGAAAGCATGTGGACTCAGCTCACAGAGGGTGTGTAGCTGCTATTGCTGCCTGCTTAGCCCTTGCCAGGGGGCTGAGGTTTCTGCTGGCCTGTGTGCAGAGGCCAGCTGACTCCCATGGTGGCCTTCAGGGTTGTTTTATGGAGTTATTGATGTATGGAAGCTACCCTCTTGCTCCCCCTTCCCCACTTGCTGGAGTCAACTGGAGACTCCTTGCAAGCGGAGACTTTGTCTGGTTCCTTTTAGCCCCAGGACTTATCACCGAGTAGCAGAACTCGCCTCCATTGGGCCCACACCTCCAGGTTCTCACTGCTCTTGCACACACCCAAGGTCCTCTCCCCCAGGCGGTCTCTGCTGTAGGCATAGGCCAGGTCCAGCAGGGAACCCCAGGGTTGTTGAATCAATGTTCCCAGAAGCCAATGATGGACAGAGTTGTCCTTGACTCCCTCATCTCTTTACCGGGGCGGGGGGGGGGGTGGGCAGCTCAGAGGCCTGTTTCTCACCCTCCCTGCTGTGTCATTTCCAGGAATCTGGTGAGCAACACACTCCGTTCTCATCTTTTCTCTGTCCCCTTTCAGTTCTACACCCCTCCATTGTGGTTCCTAGGACCCCCTTCCACGTAGCCCTCCAGATCCAGACTCTCATTTGAGGCCTTTGCCTGGGGTGTTCATCCAGTCACGGGAAGTCAGGCACCTTGCCCGTTGTGTGTCCCTGAGAAACCCTGTTCTCAGGGACAGGAAGACTCTATTTCCCTGACAACTTGGTTTTCCTGAGCCTCCACTGAGGATCGGCAGGAACACCCAGGACAAATCATACGAAGCACCCTGTTCTGTTCACCCTTTCACTGCAGATTCCAGAAATCTCTTGCTTTTGTGAGAGGAATGCAAGCATCACATGCCAAAAGCAGTCCTCCCCAAGAAATCACCCCGTACAGCTGACCTCAAGGAGGCCTGACCCCAGTGAATGGCAGACCTAAGTCTTCCCACTGTGGGTACCTGTCTGTTGGGTCAGCATGCCCGTGCTCTCATGCCTGGGCCTCTCAAAGCCTTGGACCTGGAGGTGGATAGATGATGGGGCACACAAACAGGTAGTTGGTGATACATTTTCAATGAGATGGATGAAGCAGGAGCCAATACCTCCAGCTGTGAGGTGAGTTGTGTGTTTCAGTGTCTTCCAGTGCCAGGCCTCCTGAGGGTACGCAGCCTAGGTCACTGGGAGAGAGCAAGTCTCACAGCAGAGAGTGGTCAGCTTCAATGCACAATAAGATATCCACCCCACCCCCAAGAGAGCAGCTTGTAGCCGTAGGTCCTTCTCAGTTATTGCAGTCTCCTTTCCCTCTTCCTCTTGCCTTTTATTTTTAACAGCTTTATTGGCTTATAAATCAATTTTAGAACACTTTCGTCATTCTTATACTTATTATTATTAGCTCCTCGTTACCCCTAAACTTCTCTGCCATAACCCTTAGGAAATACCAATCTAATCGCTGTCTCTATGGAAGACCTACCCTGGATTTCACATAAAGAAAACCATCCACTCCCCCCCAAAAAACCCCTCAAACCCAATAATGATAACAAAGTAAGACACAGAAAAGCCTCAATCCCAGAGAAAGCAGAAGCGATAGAAACTAGAACAAATGTAAAATGGGTCGATTTGTTCTAGATTTTAATAAGTTCTATTTTCTTTTGATAGAGGATTTTCTCTCTTTACTATGTCATTGTTAATGTTAATGTACTATGTCATTGTTTTTTTCTTTTTAAAATATTCTTCTGTACATGAAGTTTAGGATATGTAAATTAATAGAGACAGTAACTAACTTGAAGGGAAATGGGGAACTAATATCCATGAATACAAGAATGAAGGAAATTTTCTAAAATTGATTGTGATAATGATTGTAAAACTCTTCCTTATATGATTGAAATATTGAATTATATGTCTTGTGAATTGCATGCCAATGAAACTTAAAAGTGGGTCAACAGGAAAAACAACTGATAATTTGTCAAATTTTAACCTAAATCTATCTACAGAAATCTACTTTCCATTGCAATTTTTCTAAAGGCAAGATTATTCACATGTCTATCAGGACTATTTGATGGCCTGAGGGAGTTCTGTGGAGGCATAAACTACATGGAGACTCTACAAATAGATTTTGAGCTTTCACTGTCATCCATAACCTGTTGTAAACTTGGTGCTCAGAATTTAAGTTCTAACACAATTTCCTCCTCTGATTTTGGGTTCTATTATTTGCAATGCTTGGATCACATGGGTTGGTGTGTTACTTCCATCTGGACTTAGCTGGCACCTCACTTAAATTACTTCAAATGCTTTCTGATAACTGGGCATCTTCAGATTTCTTTATCATACTTTAATAGAGCATCAATATCTTCAGTGCTCATTTCATGAGGGTAAATATTGAGCAGGACATCATAAAAACTAATGGTTCTCCTATGAGCCTGGCATTGAAGTTGCCTGCACCCTTGGACTGAGGACTTGGATGGGAGAGGAAGCACTGTGGGACTGACCCAAGATGATGGAAGTGGCTGTCATTGAACCCTGGGGAAACCCCTGAATTTGTGGATGTCCAATTGAAAGGGACCCAGAATCACCATATATTTAGTATCTTGATATCCCCCTCACAGTGACATGACAGCTTTCAATCGGCTGGGCAGGGATCTGCATCCCCCCCTCCCCTGCTACAATTCTCATACTCATAATAAACAGAGCACAATCAAATGGGAGATTGATCTGTGTAGGGCAACAATTCAAGGGTTGCAGCTCAAGGTGAATATGTGCTCATATAAACTCCTCCTACTGACAGTGTCCAGTGGGCTATGTCATTGGGAATATTGATGATGTTATCAGAGCAATTGTCATATCCCAGGGGATGATTGAAAATATTACACTGTTTTATTTCTATGAGCTATTGATTTCCTGCCTTTAGCTTCCCCCCACCTCCTCTTCTCTCTCTCTCTTTCTCAGTTTCAATCATATTGAATTATACAAGAGAAACTTGTGGAAATGGACAATGTCTGGTGTATATATTTTTGCCACAATTAGAAAAAAGTAATAATAATTGCATGAATAACAATGAAAACAAGGAAGAAAAAATATTCTAGAATTGAATATGGTGACAATTATACAACTCTTGAAATAATTGACTTATTGACTTGTATTACATGTGGATGAAGTGCTAATAAAACTGTTAAAACTGTCTGATCAGAGCACATAGGAGCAAATGAAACGGGAGGTAGAGTGGAGCATATCCTGGCCCACCAAGCCTTGAGGACAATATCCCTGCACAGAGCAACCAATGTACAGAGAGGACTATGTGGCCAGCCCCACTATGATACACCACATCTTCACTGACCCATAGTCCTTGAGGACAACACTGGAGACACAGTGTTGGAATTGTGCCTGCTTGAATCCTACCACATAGAGGCAAAACACTAAGGGCTTGCAACAGAAAAGCAAGGAGATGAGAGCAAGGAAGTCCTGAGGTGATACCAAAAATAGACTTTGGGACCAGGGTGTGGATCCCCATCAGACTCACCAGAAAGCATCCCTAAAAGTTAACAAACAGACCTTGGACTATTTATAGGCTTTCTTTTTTTTGTCATTGGTTCATTGTTGGTGGTTTTAATATGACTTTGTTCCTGGTTTATTCCTAGAGGATGGCATGGAACCTGGAAGGGAAAGTGGAATATGTGGCCAGTAAATACTGGGAATTAGAAGACCAGGTGGACATAGAGACTTGGAAAGAGCAGATTCTTCTGGGTTCTGCTGGAGAGTCTGTGCTCCTGGAGGGTCCCTGTAGCCCCCTCTTCCTAAGAGAATGATTCTCCCTAGCAAAGAGCCTGCAGGGAATGTGTTTATGGTCACTGCTTGCTGGCAATGTGCAGCTAGATGTAGGTCTCTCTGAGTCCATCACTGGAAGCAGGACAAATTAAATATCATGATATAGACTCAGTCCTCATCCAATTTCTTCCCATGATGACCTGCTGAATTTGAATCATCACTGGGGACTGGGGGGGAGGAGGCGTATGTCTGTTGGAGTGCTCCTGAGGACTGAGGTTCCTCCAGCCTGTCATCCTTGCTACTCCTGGCCTGACCATACCAGACTGCATGTCTTGCTCTGCATATTTTACAGATAGGAGAAGGCACCAAAATGGGTATGCAGCAAAGGATGCTACGTACCTACCGGGCAGTTAGCAGCTCCCACACCAGTGGCACAGAGGGGTGAGTGGCTGGAGTGCAGCAACTTTCAGGGCCATGAGTTTGCTCTGCTATCAAGGATACCCGACGTCTGCTGGTGCAGAGCATGGAAAGAGGGTTCACAGAACTGGTCAGCTGGCCATTAGTCCCCAATTCTGCAGGCAGCATGAGGTCGGGTGCGCCCCTCTGCAGAGTGAAGATAGCTGTCTGCTGCCCTGGGGAGTGACTGGCACCCCAGCTCTGGAACACAACTCAGCAGGGCTCACTACCCCCTTGTCCTTGTGCACAGATGATTTTAAGCTCAAAAATCTCTCCCTCACCGGGACTCGGATGTGACCACTTGGGATTTACCCCCACCCCCAGGTGAAGGGTGAAGCCACAGGAATCTCTGGGTCTTTCTGAAAGCACATCTTTCCCTGTGAGGAGTGGAGCAGGCTTCCCCTAGGCCGGACTTTCATCTCAGCACTGATGCCCAGGGCCTGGTTGTATGCTCTGGGGATGAGTATTTGATTGGCACACTCACAATCCCTGGGGGAGGAGGGGAGGAGGGTATGACTAGCCAAACCCGCTTCACCTACTGCAGCAGTCTTTAACCTCTGAAGGCAGGGAAAGGTGTACAGATAGATGGATTCCTCTGCAGCCATGTGCTCATCAACTGGCAGGCAGAGTGAGGAACTTTTCTTCATTTCTAGAAAACCGTTAATGCACAGGAATGTTTGTTCTCAGTTGGCACAGGGCATCCCCTCTTGCAGACAGGTGTGCAGTTACTCGAGGTTTCTCAATGATGATTTGTTGCTTGTTAGAAGGAAGTATATGATAAGGAGCTACATGGAATGTACCGTTGCCTGCAGGATGAATATAATTGATGTGGTTAAACTGTAGCTATGCCAAATGTTGGACTAGGAGGTGTTTTGCTGTATGAGGGGGCTTTATCGAGGCTGTGGAAAGATGGAATTATCATGACTCACCTCGCAGTCAGACAGATAGATCTATAAGTGGAGCAATGCCACAAGGGAGGTGCGAGCGCCTTAGTGCACTCAGTCGTTTGAGATCAAGAGCAGCGTGGACCCATGGACAGCATCCAGAAGAGAAGGAGGACAGGAAACAGGGAGGAGGTGGGATGAGAGGTGTCGCATTAAAGGGACTGCAATGAATGTCACCATGTGGAACATGTGTGAACTGTCAAATGCATAACTGAAGTTCTGCTCATAAATTGTCACCAAATTCCCAATAAAAAGTAAAAAAATTAACAATATAGAGGCAATGGAATTTTAGCATGAATGTTTGGAAGTCACCTTATACTTTTGCAACATTAAATTAAAAGAACCAGCCAGACTATGAGGCACAGAAAAGGCTAAGAGTCTCTCATCCAAAAACCAAAGACCCAGACTCCTTCCCCAAGACCCGCTCCCCATATGAGAGATGAGGGCAGGAAGGCTCCTCTCAGAGATGTGAAGCCAGTTCCCTCCTGATCTGTGTCTGTCCTGCAAACTTCCTAGGCCTCTTGGCCAAGAGAACCTCCAGCACCAACTCAATGGTGTTCCAGTGGCTCCGACATGCAGGTCATTCCCTCCCCATCTTCTTGTGCTGGAAACAAAGGTGTCTGCTGGTGAAATCCTGCAGGAAGAGGGAGGAGAGAAGAGCACAAAGGAGGCCAGGTTGTGTGAGCTGAGGAAAAGGTACCTCTGCCCTGGGCTTTTCTGGAACCTCTGCCACCTTGTTCAGAAGGTACATGGGCTTCGAGTAGAATTGGATTGGCCAGAAAAGGGAGGCTACCCTTCTGAAGTCCCTGTCAAAGCATAACTGCTCAGGTCAGAGGGAGGAGCAAGTCAGTACAGGGAAGTTTCTTTAATATGCAACACAGCTGTTCCCTCTGGGGAGGGTGTTTTCAAGGGCCTGAAGCTTCTGTCCTGGTATTTCAGACGTGTGTGTGTGTGTGTGTGTGTGTGTCCCGTGCATGCACATGTTTATTCACACTTGTGAGTAAGTGTGTGTGCATGGCAGGTGCCGCCTTTAGTCCTCATGCTGATTTGTGGGACATTTGGAATGAGAGTGACGGCAACATGCAGCCCTGTCCTCGGAGGTCCCTCTCAGAGCCTTAGCGCAGTTGCTTCCCCCCCCCACAGGACACAGCCATTTTCTAGTCCCCCCCCCACCACCCTTGCTGAGTGATCTTTACCCCCGTGACCAGCATGGGAGTGGAGTGCCTTCTACCTGACCAATACTGCGTCAACACAGCTCTCCCCAACAGAGGCCCAGCTTGACATGGAAACGCAAGTCTTGTCAGACAAAAGGGCTGGTGATCCTGCATCTGTGAGGTTTACAACAAAGAAAACTCAATGGAGCAGTTCGACTCTGAGCACAGAGTGGCTGTGAGTAGTAAGCAACTTGAAGGCAATGCCCCCCGCCCCCCACTGCTTTTTAAAAAAAATCCAGTGTCAGTCATTGAGCCCCGTGCTTTCCAGGACTTCTTTCCTCTCTGCACCATCCTTGAGATAGGCTTTCTTATTAGTCCATCTCATCAGGAGAAATTGAGATCTTGGTGAACTTGATTATGTCATTTGCAGGAGAAGATCGAGAGCTGGTGTCATGGTGGGTAAATACCGATGGAAGTTTTGGGGTTCCTGAAAATACGGGCCAATCCTTTTCTTGAATGCTTGCTGAATGCCCAGAGCTCAACTGCTTTCCATGCCACTGGGTTGCCTCTCTTGATGGGCTCTGTTCTGTCCAGGATTTATGAAGACCCAAGACCACCAGGTAGACCCCAGGTCCCAGAGACAAGGTCCTACATACTGCTCAGGGGGTCCCACACTCTGTTGGAGTTGCTCACCAGGGGGGCTGCCTCTAAGGCCAGGGAAACCCATTACAGGCAAGAGACCAGCCATTCATTATTGCCTATTCCTGCCTAGACGCAGAGAAGTGCCGTTACCCCGACAGCTCTAAACACTGTAATGTCACTGCTGCGGCGCCCACGAGCACCCTATAGCTACGGAGCTGCTGGGGCTTTGATGATAAACAACATTCTTCAGCGGGCGTGTAACACTGCCATCTGAAACCACATTAGCTGATGTTGAGAGAGACATTGTCAGCTTGGCTGCATGTGGGAATAAAATTTCGAATACAATTTCTGACTCGTCTCAAGACTTTCCAGATGGTTCCTGGTGGAGGCAGGGTGTCTGTGGGAGGAGGCTGTAGGGCATCCTGGGCAGGGTGACCCATTGGGTCCTTCTGGGATGTGGCATGCTCTCGGCACGCAGAATAAACCCGGTGTAAGAAGGGCTGTTTCTAATCTCCCACTCCGCTCAGGCACGTGGCAGATGACTGCTTTGGGCACTCTTGCTTTTGACTTAAAGGGCCCCCAGGTGAGCCATAACCTTGCAATTAGACCAGCAGATTCATGTTGTTTCTCATCCTTTCTAATCGGGTTCTTGCAGTTTGGTTCTTCCTTGCTCTTTCTTACTGAGCTGGCCCTCTAAAATGTCTTTCTCCTGCACTTCCTGTGTTTTGCCTACGTGTCTTTTTGTAGGCATCTGTTGATCTTTCTGGACATGTCTTCCAGATGGCTGTCTCTCTGTCTTTCTTTCACTTTCTGTCTTCTCTCTTGCCTTCACTCTCTTCTATTTATTTTACTCATTTTAACAAGTCCTTAGACTTCCCCGTGCCCCGGGCACTGTCTGCATTTTTACAAATAGTAACTCATCTCTCACCCCTTGCGCCTCCACTCCCCAACCAAAAATCCAGCCAGGAGCCCCAGGCAGTCATCTTTGTTTTACAGTTGGGGAAACTGAGGCATAGGATCTCAGTAGCCACCTGCAGGCCACACAGCAAGTAAGTGATGAAGACAAAAACAAAACCAAAACAGCTCCCTGTCAATGAGTTGCTGCCAGCTCATAGTGAGACTACAGGACGGGCTGGCACTGCCTGAGTGAGACTGCCACTCTTGCCAAGCACAGAACGCTTCCTTTTGTTCTCTTGGAGCAGCTGGTATCAAACGGTTCACCTTGCGGATTGCAGCCCCGTGTGCTTCCACTAAGCCATCCAGCCTCTGTGGAAATGTATGAAGTTCATCATCTTACCCCCTATATAATCCAGAAAACAAACAGACAACAAACCAAAAACCACAACAAAATAATAACGCCAAAAGGAGGCCTGGACTTCCAGCTCTTTGACGTGCTGCCTCTATGGCCCTTCCTAGCATTGAGCTTTTGCTTGGTGTCAGGTCCCTTCCAGAGCCTTCTGCACATCTGCTCTTTGCCAAAGGCCCAGGGTTGGGGGTGGGCTGTGAAGCTTTGTTCTCTTCAGCACCTGGGAGAGTTCAGATCAGACAGGCGTGGATCCAACTCCAGCACTTTGGTCTCCAAGGTGCCTTTGCAGGTTTGTGGGGACTCGAGGACTCAGGGGGAGTCTCTGGATGGTTCAAATGGTATGTGCTCCACTAGTTAATGAAATGTAAGTTCGAGTTCACCCAGAGGAGCCTCAGAGAAAAGCTTGGTGACCTGTTATAAACCAACCAACCAACCAACCAACCCCAGTCTATGAAGCCCTGTGGAGTACAATTCTCTCTGGCACTGCAAGGCCATGAATTAGTCCATGCAGATCTTTATGGCACCCTCGTGGCATAGTGGGCTCTAACCACACAGTCCACGGTTTGAACCCACCACACTCTGTGTGGGAGAAAGATATGGCTTTCCATATCCACAAAGATGCACAGCCTCAGAACCCAAAGGAGGCGGCTCAGCTCTGTCCTGCAGGTTCGCTGTGGCTTGGAATCCACTCAATGGCAGGTGGCGAGCCAGAGGCTTGGCTGCACACACCTAAACACTTCTCTAGATGATTTTGGCAGGACAGTGGGGCCGAGACAGATCTGATTCAGTTGTGAGTGGTTGTTAACAGCGTTTTGATGGCCGTCCTGCTGCATGTAAAATGCGCCCTCTCAGAAGTGGGGAGGCAGGATCTTACTGCCAGTCAGAGAAGAGTGAGGAGAAGACCGTGTCCTTTTGACCCCCCCCCCATTCACAGATGCTTTGAACCTCCTTGCGCCAGGAGACACTGGGACACCACCGGAGCAACAGAGCAGTGACAGAGCCATGGCAGCAACAGCAGAACCACGAGTCAGAGCATGAGACAGAGTGGGACTTCCCAGCCCATAGAGCAGGGGCACTCAATACATTGATTGTGATCCACTAGCCTATCCAAATGTAGTGCGGGTAGATCGCAAAAAGCCTAGCATCAATCCTGTCACTTAATTGATATACAGTGCAGCCAATCAGATGTAATCTTAGGTGTGAAACACATGCTCAAACAACTGCACTAAATGCAGCAAAACTGACAAGCTAAGTGTAAGGCTTTCAAGACTTCATTTTGCTCCAGCCAGCCGCTACATTCATGTGCTGTCCTTTTCTGGAAGATGCTGAGGTTGATTCACTTGTATCAAAAATTGCAACATTGTTTCATTTGAACTCTTCTGGACTGGAAGATGAGATGAGATTTTGACACTAACAGCCAACATTCAGCTCAAATGCAGAGTGCATGAACAGTTCTGGAACTTACTCACAGAGGAAAAAGGCCTAAACAGGAGAAAATGCGCTACCTCCTTGATTGCATTACTTGGTTCTACTTGTTCATGTGAGTCAGCCTTTTCCCACATAAAGATCCTTAGCTTCGAGTACCATTCCACCTTGACTGATGATCATTTGGAAGTGTGCTTGAGGCTGGCTGTCAGCAACTACGATCCCAACTGCATCCCTGGATCATTCCATTCAGTGCAAGTCATCAGAGTAAACTCAGGTAATGTTAAAAATGTACATAGTCAATTGTTGTGTTGTGCCCTATGGACTCATGTGGTTATGCAAAGGACATAAATATACATTGTTTATATAAAGAATTTTCAATGCATTGGTGAATAAATGTAATAAATAAAATAAATATATGTTCTGCATTTTTATAGTTGGTGGCTGTCTTGACTTGATCATTTTATAAGTAGTTCGCATGCTGAAAATGTGTGAGCACCCCTGCCTGAGAGAAAAGGGAGCTGAATGCCTGCAGGCAGGAGGTTGATACCGGAGCTGGGTGCCTCTAGGCACTTAATTGGGAGCTGGATTTGCTGACTCTCAGCGTGAAAGTTATGGGGCTTTGGGGTTGCAGTTTATGGCAGATGGAGTACCCTGTGGGGCCTTTATTGAGGGCCCTAACAGAACTCTGTAACCTTGTGTGAGCAGGACAGTAGTCACACAAAAGGACTACACGTCATGGGGAGACCTGCCTGCAAGCATGCCAGAAGAGTCTGCCCATCTTTCTCCTGCAGAGTTCCTGGTGGGTTTGAACAGCTGACTTTGAGGATTGCAGCTCAATGCTTCAGCACTCCACCACCCAAGCTCCAGGAAATACGAAAACTTCATTTCAGTGTGAAAAACTAAGGTCCAGAAAAGTCAAGAAATTTGTTCAACATTATCCTGGAAAATAAAAGCTGTAGTAGAAAGTTACCTTCCCTCCCTGTGTGTGTTCCAATAACTCCCATGTCAAGGGTGACCTCAGGTGCTGGTAAGGAGACCCATCAACATGCAGTAGGTCATCCCTTTGAGTGATTTTAATGCAGCAAGTCTGTCCTATTGCTGCTACAGCACCCACTGCTGATCAAACAGCTTTTCTGGGTAGTCATTCCCTAGGCAGGGACTCATATATATATATGTATATATATGTATATATGTCATTATGTCTTAATGACATACTTTTGGAGTGAAATCTGTATTAAATTGCTCATTTTGTGTAAATCCAAGGCCTTTTCTTCTTATAACCCTCATTTCCCGCCATATGGAATTTTTTTCTTTGTATTTTTGCTTCTTTTTAAAAAGTCATTTATTGTGAGCTCTTACAGTTCTTACCACAATCCATACATACATACATTGTGTTGAACAAATTTGTATATATGTTGCCATCATCAGTTTCAAAACATTTTCTTTCCAATTGAGCCCTAGTTATTAGCTCATTTCACCCCCACCCCCAACCTCCCTCCCTTGTGAACCCTTAATAATGTATAAATCACTATTTTTCATGTTTTACACCGACTGCTATCTCCCTTCACCACTTTTCTGTTGTTCATCCCCCTGGAAGGGGGTTCTATGTAGTTCATTATGATCAGTTCCCCCACTGTCCCCCAAGTTTCTCCTTACCCTCCTGGTATCGCTTTCTTAATACCATTTCTGAGGGGTTTACCTGTCCTGGATTCCCTGTGTTTCCAGCTCTCATCTGTATCAGTGTGCACACTCTTGTCTAGCCAATTTGTAAGGTACATGTACATCAGTGGACATGCTCTTGTCTAGCCAATTTGTCATTGGGGTCATGATAGTGGGGAGGGGGAGGGGAAGCATGAAAGAACTAGAGGAAAATTGTATGTTTCATTGGTGCTATGCTGCACCCTGACTGACTCGCCTCTTCCTTGTGACCCTTCTGTGAGGGCGTGTCCAATTGTCTACAGATGGGCTTTGTGTCTCCACTCTGCCCTCCTGCTCATCCACACTGATGTGATTTTTTTCTTCTGGGCCTTTGATGCCTGATACCTGGTCCCATTGACACCTCACGATCACACAGGCTGGTGTGCTTCCCCCATGTGAGCCTTGCTGTTTCTCAGCTAGATGGCTGCTTGTTTATCTTCAAGCCATTAAGGTAGTCATATTTTTCTTTAAGTGACATGAATATTATACTTTTTCGGGTCAGTTATGTCCTGCCCCTAGGTATTTTTTATAAGGGGACTATGTTAATATTTCCACAGCAACTTGTATAACTTTTGCATTGAGCACTTAATGATACTACCTCGGGGTGGGGGGCACTGTTCATAAGAAATTGTAGCAAATGTGTGCTATTTTCATAACAATATGGTAGGTAGCCAGGCCTTTCCTTCTAGCCCCTCTTAGTTTGGAAGCTCCACTAAAAGCTGTTCTGCATCAGCATCCTCAGCTGTTGGTTGTGTCCAAGGTGTGTGTCCCACAGATCTGAGAGGATCTGCCGTCCCATCCCATAGATGATGGCTACAGACCCTGGGCACACTGCCCCCTGCCTCTGCACCAAGACCTGCTGCGGCCCAGCTTTGGAAGTCTTTCTTCATGAAATCCTCTGAGCCCAGGCCAAGGGAAAATCCTTTTTAAGGACAGTTCCCAGTTCTTGAGCACTCAGCAGAGGTGACTGTCATTGCAATCTCCTTTCCATCCTTGTCTGCAGCCCACCTTTCTCATCCTGGATTTATGCTCATACCGACTGGTGGGAGCCTGGAAAGGAAGCTACATCCATTTCCTCTTTCCCTAGCCACCACCAATGCGCTCCAAGGGCAGTAGATGGCCACACAATGTTTGCTAAACTGGATTGACTCAAATGTCTGTTCTCCTATTATGGGAGGCCCATAGGGCACATCAAGTGCTGGCAGGCCTTGCTGGCAGTGCTGGGCCCCATGCTTAGTGCTCAGATGATGAGTCTGTCATTGCCTGTGAGGACATGGGCTGGGCTGCCTCCAGAACTTTTGGCTGAAGGCCTTGGTGCAGCACAACTGTGCTTGCTCTCACTGCCCCAGCTCTTGGCACCAGAGCCAGTGTTGGGAGAGACTGACACAGCCAGGCCACAGCTGGGGAGACCAGCAGGCTACATTAGGGAAGCCCTGGCTACAGCAGCCTTCTCCTGTATGGTTTTCTATAGCGTAGAGGGAAATCCTTTTGCATCATCATGTTTTAGGTTGTGCCTAGGTTGGTGTTTATGGGTCTGAGATTTTAGTTTTTAGAGTGGGTATTTATGGGATGATAGTTATGGGGCATCTATAGGCTCTGCTGTGCTCCTCCAAAAGTGTGTGCTGACCATGGGTCTTGGGTGAATCAGGATAATGGGGGCCACCCCATTATCCCACCAGGATGTGGATGTCTGGCTGTCCCTCAGCCACGGGGGGACTGAAGCTGAATCATCATCTTGGCAAGACACCAGGCCACGGGGTATCCTGGCAGCTCAGCCTCATCTGCTCAAAGTCTTCCTGAAGTCACCTCTAACACAAGCAATACAACATCAGTTGCAACAAGGAAGCCAGGGGGTAGTAACTACCTCTTGCTACATAACAAATGCTTTATAGTTAATGGTTTTTAAAAGATTAATAATACAATATTACCCATTATTCTCACAGTTTCTCTGCAGCAAGAACTGACAGAGACAGCAAGTAGAATAAGGGTTCTTGAGGAGTAGAGAGGGGAGGGGTGTAAAGGAGAGTAGATATCAAGGACTTTAAGAAGGAAGAGAGTGTTTTAAAACTGAATATAGTAGCAATTGTACAGTCCTGCTTGTGAGATTAAACTATGGAATGATATGAAATCTGTATTAAATCACCCAAAATGGTTTTGAGGGACAAAAAGAATTCCGTATAGCTCACAACCTGATAGTTCTGGCTCAAGGTTGCTCATGAGGTTTTAGTTCTCTGAAGAGTCTCCCTCTAGGCTCCTCACTCACCTGGATGGCAAGTTGGTGCTGGCTGCCAGTGGGAGGCGCCCGTGCTTCTCTGAGTGAGTGTGCAAACGTTGGTGTGAGTGTCGCCCTGTGAGCCCACGATCTAGAGGCAGGCCAGAGCTCCTCACTTCTGATGGAGCCTTAAAAGCCGCAGCATAGCCCTTCCACCACTTACATACCTCTAGAGTGAGTCTTGAGGTATGTTCCAGAGCTGGAGGGAGAGGGTCTGACTGCACCCTCAGGAGGGAAGAGTATCAATAGATTTGTTCACCTGGACATATTAAAACACAGGTGTCCCTCAGTGAGAAAAATGGCTAATGAACTTAGCTGCCAATCAAAAGCTTGGAGAGTCCAGCACACCCAGAGGTGCTTCAGAAGAAAGACAAGGCTATCTTCTCTCAAAATAACAGCCATTAAAAATCCTTGGAGAACTCTGACATGTATGGGATTGATTTGATATCATTGGAAAATATGCGAATGTCTGCCAGTAGCCTTTTCTGATGCCACACTGGACCAGAGAGGCCTGAGGTCCACTGGGAGCATTGGACAGGAAAGGACAACTCACAGAGACCAACTGTGTTCGTTCAGGTAGACTAAAGAAACAAATTCCTAGTCATATGTGAATAGAAAAAGAACTTTATATGAAGAGTAATCATGCATTAAGAAAACATCCCAGCCCTGTCCAGATCAAGTCTATAAGTCCAATATTAGCCCATATGTCTGATCCAGGTCTATAAATTCCTTTTCAGACTCATGTAACACATGCAATGATGCTGAATGCAGGAAGATCATAGAGCAGGGGGTGGGAAGTCTTGTGGATCCTGTGGGGTGGAAGCATCTCAGTGCGGGCAGGGGCCTCCATGTGGCTCCTCCTGCTCCAGGGCTCTGGCTGCGTCAGGGTAGCTTCATGTGGCTTCTCATCAGAAATATCTTTCAGGAAGTGAGCAGGTGTCCTGCCTCCAGTGAGCTATTTATCTCCTTAGAGCCTCCAAATGAGGTCATTAAGCTGTGACCTGATTGACAGGTAAGCTCCACCCTCTCACCTGTAAGTCTCAATTTGACAATGGATTATGTGACTACTACATCACCCGAGGAAGGAAAATGACTAAGATGCTTAAGAGAGTTTCTCAACAGCACAAAGGTGAAGGCTACATACTCGGAAAGGCCATGCCTGGTATGACAAATGGCTGAACTTCTGAACTTGCTGCGGATTGCTTGTATAGATCCACTGTTAGTCACAGGGATGGCCGGGTGGCCTCTCAGACCTGTGGGAACCTTGAGGCACCTAGCTGAGGCCTTTAGTTCCGCAGAAGAAGATCCTGAGGTGTGGGAGGGAAGAGCATGCTTCGGGCCACCTAAAAAGCTGGCAGCCAGGTGCCAGGTTTCCACTTTGTAGGACTGCTTTCCACCATGCCTCCTGCAGGGGTCATGAGACAATGCATGAGGACAGGCGTGAGCAGGATCCAGGCTAGAGGCAGGGTCAGGAGGATTTTCTCCTTCCCATAAGAGGAGGCATGACAAACACTCATGAAGTCAGAGAGATGCAGTGAGGTGAAAATCAATAGCCATAAGCCCATCCTTACAAGACAAACTGATGAGCTGAATCTTTAAACAAAAAAAAAAAAAAGAAAGGAGAAGAAGATGGAGGAGGAGGAACAATAGATGCAAAAGACATACTAGTTCTGGGAACCAGTGTAAATGACAGTAAGATACACTGAAAGCTAAGCCCAACATTAATTACAGAAGCACCCCCAACTCCCAGTCTCTGGGTTGGTCCATGACTGTGGGGTTCTGCTCCTCTGGCCCTACCCTGAGCTGAATTAACCTATGTGGGACTAAATATGGAATATTCAGGGAGGCAGACAACCCAAGTAGAAATACTGTTTAAAATGGTAGAACCTTTCTTCCTGCTGATTGTCATTCTTCGGCATCTTCCATGGGTGGTGCAAGTGGTTGGGAATGGTCTTTGGGATGATGGGGTCACAGAGAACAAAACCTGCCAGGTGGACTTAATGAGGAAAGGTCAGGACTCTGGGATCTTGTGGGGCTGAATGTCCAGCCATTTCTCACCAGTTAGGATGCAGAGACCACCCTATTTCCTCCCGCCCGAGTGATTTTACTGGGGGCTCTTACAGCTCTTGTAACATTCAATTCATCATTTGTTTTGTTATGTTTTATTTTTTTGGCATCACTGCCCTCTGGTGGTGGGAGTAGGAGGTCCAGCCTTTGCTCCTGTGGAGCTGCTGCTGGAATTGAACCTCCATCCCAGTGGGCCGCTGTCCTGCGCACAACCACTATGCCACTGGGGCTCAGCCCTCAATTCATCATTTGTATCAAGCATATTTGTACACATGTTGCCATCTTCATTTCCAAATATTTTCTACTTGAGCCCTTGGTATAAGTTCCTCTTTCCCCCACCTTTTTAAAAAATATAAATCATTTTTTGGAGGCTCATACAACTCCCTCATGATCAATACAAGCATCAATTGTTTGCAGACCACATTTGCACACTTGTTGCCATCATCACTCTCAAAACATTCTCCCTTCACTGAGGCCCCCAGTACCAGTTCCCCATATTTCTCCTTCCTTTCCCTCTTTCCCTACCCCAGAAACCCTTAATAATTAACAAATTGCTATTACTTTTTCATATCATACACTGTCCAATGTGTCCCTTCATCCAATTCCCTGTTGTCCATGCCCCAGAGAGGAGGTTATATGTAGATCCCTGAAATTGGTTCCCCCTTTCTATTCCACCTTCCCTCCACACTCCCAGTATCACCACTCCCACCACTGGTCCTGAAGGGATCATCTATCCTAAATTCCCCATGTTTCCAACTCCAGTGTATATACCCTGGTCTATCTGGATTTGCCAGGTAGAATTGGGATCATGATGGTGGGTGAGGGGAAGCATTTGAGAACTAGAGGAAAGTTGCACATTTCATTGTTACTACACTGTACCCTGACTGGCTCATCTCCTCTCTGTAACACTTCTGTAAGGAGATGTCGCTTCACCTATTCATGGGCTGGGGGTCCCTAATCTGTACTCCCCCTCATTTATAATGATATAATTTTAGTTCTTTGATGTCTGATACCAGATCCCTTCGACACCTCGTGGTTACACAGCCTGGAGTTCTTCTTCCATGTGGGCTTTGTTGCTTCTGAACTGGATGACTACTTATTTACTCAAGCCTTTAAGACCCCAGACACTATATCTTTTGATAGCCGGGCACCATCAGCTTTGTTCACCACCTTTGCTTATGCACACATTTGTTTTCGGTGATCGTGTTGGGAAGGTGAGCATCATGAAATGCCAATTTTAAGGAGCCCTGATGCTGTAGTGGGTTGGACTTGGAGCCCACCAGCCATTTGCAGGTAAAATATGAGGATTTCTGTTCTCCTACAGACCTGCAACTTCGAACATCTAATTGGGCAGTTATACCCTGTCTGAATGGGTCTCTTTGAGGCAGAGTCAACTCAATTGCAGAGAGTTTTTGTTTGTTTCACCCATTTTTCCTCCTCTCTTATGCTTCTCTTTTTATCATTCTCTCACAGCAGTTTTACATTCTCTGGTCCATTTTTTCTCCAAGGAGAGAAATGGCCATGAGAGAAGCACAAGAAAGAAGCTGGCTAGACATCCCAGCCCCTAATCAAAACGCACATGGGAAAAGCTGATTAGCTAGCTCAGTATAGACAATGGATTGGCTCTCCCTAGATCAGAGGTTCCCAAACTTATATGGTCTACTGTCCTCTTAAAAAAATTCCTCATGATCCCCCTAGCAATGAAAACCTTTCGTACTACAGCCCAGAATCCAGGATAAAGTGTAGGTATCTGCTTTTATAATGCCTTTAGATCATTCCACACACCACTGGGGACAGTGGCGCCCACTTTGGGAAACTATGCCCTAGATCATGTGATTTCCAGTGGTCCAATTAGCTGTGGCCAGTGAATGTTTTCATGTCAATTATCTTTCTCAGGAAACAGTGTGTAAGCACTGTTCTCAGACCAGGGTCTCTGACAGGTTCTTACAGTGGATCGAGCTCTTAGATGAATTACTTCCCCTGCAGAACTTGGGTGATTTTCCTATTCTGCTTTTTGTGATTCCTCCTTGATGGATTCCTGCTAGAGAGATCGCACTGATGGGAAGAAGCTCTCCCTGTGTCCTAGAGTGAGCTGCTCTGTGAGAACCTTGCGCCTCTCTCGCTGAAACAGATAGGGCTTTCAGTGCTTGTCTTCCCCTGGATTTGGATGTCCTGCAATTAAAGTCTAGTGAAAGCACCTTTATTGAGCTGTTATCATGTGCAATGAACTCAGAAATAGAGGACTGGTTTAGATGTGATGATGGGATCACAGGCAAGCAGACTCCAGGGAGAAGGCTCCTGGGCAAAGCTGAGCCACACCCCCTTGCTCCTTTCTCTCATCTGCTAGCAAAATCCTTGAATAGCTTCCCCCTGGGCATCTGAGATAGCCGCAAGTTCCTACCCCAGAGAACCAGGCAAGATGACTACCTTCTACCTCTTAGAGCTTTGGTGGTGCTGCAGTGCTGGGAGCTTTCCCACTGGTCTTTTAAACACTGAGAAAGTCACTTACCAGGGTTTCCAGACAAAGTCAAACTGGACAGAAGAGTCTGGTGGAATATGTCGGAAAGTTAGTTAGTGAGAATTATGCCTCATAATGGAATATTGTCTGATGCAGAACTAGAAGATGAACATGCTGGGCACTCAGGTGTACCTCAACTAAAAATGACAATTATTATTATTATTAGGGGACAAATCTAAAAAAGCTATTTCTTAAGCCTGACCGAGGTGTTTAGAGGCAGTAACTCTCGGGTCTTTTCTTCGTCTGAAGCACTGATGTGTAAGCAAGAGGGTGTTGGAGTCATGGGTGGTGTCTCCAGATGCCTTTTCCCAATAGCTTGCCCCCAGGCAACAGAAAGCCTCGAATGCCAGTCTCAGAAAGTTGGGTGCTATTCTGTTGGTAGGGGCTCGATTGAAACATTTTAGGAGGGTAAACGGCCCACCAGAGTCCAGTATGTTTCTCAAGACGCTGATGTAATTCAAGACGCTGTGCAGGGGTTCCCAGTGGGTGTGCAAATCGGGAGTCTGTCTTATTCCTTCAGGTACTTTCTGCTGCTGGCCCCGTGTTTCTTTTTCCCTCCCACAAGATTGTGGGCTTTGGTGAGGGGCATGTCATGAGAAGGCTGCTCCTGGCAGTACATTGGTGGTCTAGCCATTGCCTCTTGAAGTTGGCGGATCCCTTTGAGAACGCCTCCAATGACACCCACCCACACCTCCTCTATGCACACACTGCTCTCATCCTTGGCGATTTCGTGGTTCTGAAGCCCCTTTCAGGCCCCTCCCTCTAGGTCCTGTGGATATTTGGGACCACTGGGGTATATCATTAACATCAGTTTCCCTTCGTCTTGGGTGACATTCTCTGCTTCAGATGTCAGCTTGGTGCAATTCTGCTCTCACTTTGGCCTGTGTTGGGTGAATACACTGTCAACACTCTCTTCCCACAGGGAAGTGTTCAACCACAGCAGCACTCAATCCACCTGTTGTCGTCGTTAGATGCGACTGAGTTGGCTCTAATCCACAGAAACCTTATGCACAGCAGAAGGGAACGCTGCCTAGGCCTGAGCCATCCTCCCCAATTGTTCCCATGCTTCAGCCCATTGTTGCAGCCGCTGTGTCAGTTCATCTCTTTGAGGGCTTGCTTCTTTGTCACTGCCCCTCTGCTTTACCAAACATGACGCCTTTCCTCATGGACTGATCTCTCCTGACAACAGGTCTGAAGTTTGACTTCATCTCAGTCCAATCAGCATAATAAAAATGGTTTACTCAGCTCCCTTCATACATCAGCATGGCCTGAGCATCTCAAGTTTATCATCTCATTTAATACACAGAATGACCTGGCTATCTCGCTCTCTCTGCCATCACATCCACGTCAACTCATAGCAACCCCATTGGGCAGGGTAGAACTGCCCCCTGTGGGTTTCTGAAGCTGTAACTTTATAGAAGAAGAAAACCCCACCTTTCTCCTGAGAGTAGCTGGTGATTTCAAACTGCTGACCTTGTGGCTCATCTTACGAGATAGATGTTTTTATTGCTAATGTTTGCAGAGTGCCCAAACAGCAGAACTGACGTTCAAGTGCAGATCTGTCAAACTCCAGGATGCTGATCAGGGAACAACACCGTTGGATTAAGGAGATTTGGCCCAGTCTTGAGTGATGCTGGGAAAGATGAGGCTTTGTACTCCTCTACCGGTAAAGTCTGGGAAACGCTCAGGTACAGATCTACTCCTCCCTGTCACCAGGAGTCGGCGCTAATTTGATGGCAATGAGGTTTTTGAAATCGATGCTTCCCAAAGTGAGCGATCCCACCCCCTTAGGGGCCGGTGCTGAAACAATTCCCAGTGGTTGCAAAAGCAGATGCCCATTTTGTCTTGCATTATAGGCTATGGTACAAACGTTTTTCATAGCAAGAGGGGCACTGAGCAATTTTTTTTTCCCTGACAGGGAGTGGAAGGTCCTGACAGTTGCTGGTGGTCATCTTGCATCCACTGGGGGCAAGTCTTCCTGAGAATGAAGGCAATAAAGACGAGGTCAGAGGTGCAGAAGATACAAGCCCCCTCACATCACCAGGCACCTGCATCTCGTTGTGCCTGAAGTTGAAACCAGCTTCTTTATTTGCCTAAACCAAAATATTCTTGTTATTGTCTGAGCCAGTTTGAGTTGAGTTTCTCTCGTTTGTCGCCGGGATGATAATGATGAATCCAGGGATCTTTAGTAAGTCCTTTGGTTGAATGGAGACGCAGGTCAAAACTGGGGCTGCCAACCTGCCTTTTAGCCCAGTCCTTTGTAACAAGCTCTGTCTCCTTCAGCTCCCTCTTTCTGCCTGTGGAGTAACGGCTGCTTCCTCTGCAGGACTGGCCAAGCCTGGCCAGAGAGGAACCACGAGGCTGGACTTGAGAGCAAATGAGCACAGTGCTAAAAGGACTCATTTGTCTCTGCACCTTCAATGACGCGGCAGTCCTGGGACCACTGCCGCGGTGAAGGATGAGGCTGCAGCTGTCATTAGATTACATGTGTGCCCACTGGGCCTGACTATTAAGTCTTTGGCAAATCAATTCTTTATGGCCTTTTAATCAAGAGCAGATAAACAAGGAGAATGCCTGTGGAAGCACTTCAAGAAACCCTAATCACTGTTCACCAAGGGGCTGAATCTGCCCGCAGGTGGGAACATTAGACTGGAGGAGAACAGCTTGGACTACGTGTGGAGGGGCGGGGGTCAGAGAAGGAGCTGTGGGTGGGGGTGGGGGTAATGCCAATCATCTTCCATTCACCATTAACGATGGGAAGGTAGCATTTAGACCAACCTCGGAGGGTCCTCTCTAGTTGGAAGAAATTTTAAATTGTATTATGAGAATTTTGCCCAAGAGTAATCCCCTAGTTCAGTGTTTTCCAAAGTAGGCCATGCTGCCCCTGAGGGGGTATGGGAAGGTTTCCAGCAGGTTGCAAAAACACATGCCTATACTTTACACTGGGCTGTAGGTTATAGTACAATTGTTTTTAATTGTCAGGAGCCACTGAGTAATTTTTTTTTCTGGAAAGGGTGTGGTAGATCAGATACATTTGAGAACCTATATCCTAGTCACTCGCAGGGGACAGCAATGTACATGGCTTCCTTTTGGGGATGGAGGAGCTGAGATTCTGGGCAGGAAGTAGGGGCTAGAAAGTTTTAGATGTTCATAGCTGGGAACTTCCTGAAGAAGCCCTCGGGGCTCTGTCAGGTCAGATTTGGGCTGCTAACTCCAAGAGAGGTGGTTCAAGCTCACCAGCCAGCCTGGGGGAGCAAGATGAGGCTGTCTGCCTCTGTAAAGAATGTCAGCCTCAGACAGCCTCTAGAGGAGCACCTGAGAGGAGGTACTGGGTTCCTGGTCATAAGACTTCCTGCCTCTAAAAGTCTGGTGTGTTAGATCATACCTTGTCTCTCATTGGTCAGAGCTGCTGTGACCTGCAGTGACATGAGGAAAACAAAGACACCCTGGTGATTTTCTACATAGCCCTACTAAGTCTAGTGAAATAGTTTCTTTTATTTTGAGATTATACCTGTCCACACTTTGGTCTTGAACTACCCTTCTGCTACGAACTGGTCATGATTGTAAAGAGTTCCCTGAGTGAAAAAAGAAAAGGTTCCAACCTTCTGTGGATCTGTGATGGTCTCTGAAATCTGCACCGCTGTTTCTAGAACATAATTCTCGTCACGCCTCCCCTGGTCCTGAGACAGGATTGTCTACAGCTCCCCTTCTCCCTCCTGTGGCATGGGGATGGAATGCCCCCTACCCCTGTGGGAGTATTTGGTGAGGAAAGATGCTTCCCTGGAGACTCCCGGCCAAGTGGGACTTTCGGGTGCAGGTCCACACAGCCATGTATGACTATGAGGGACTGGAGAGGGCAAGAATTGAGGCCCAGGTAAAGGGAACTGACTGTCTCCCCAGTCATTAGCATTGGACAGGAGAGGCAGCCTGGCCATGGGGACACGGCACTCTCACTGCCCACACTTTCCTATGGGTGCCACCAAAGCCACACTGCCAAGGCGGCATGAGTCAGGGATGATGAAACTCTTAAGAATCCTGCCTTCCTTCCCAGAGAGCAGTGGTGGTGGGAGGGGCTGGTGAACCCACAAGACAGGAGTAGGTCCCGAGGCCAGGGCAGCCTGTGACTGCCTGCCAGGCAGTTCTCTCAATGTCCAACCTCTCAAGTGAACCAACCTCCCTTCAACCTGCCGCAGCCCCCAGCAGGGAGCTGTCTTCCCAGCTGAGCTGCCCTCGTGAGCCCTGGGCAAATCATTATGACACATTGATCATGTACAGTCAAACATATCCTTAGTATTCTACTCAAACATGATTTGTCCGTGTTGATAAACCGTCATTTCTACAAGTAAACACATGTATATACCTCCTTCACTTGGAGCTTGTGACACACCAGGGTATTTCCTCGTCCTGCCTAGGCTGAAGGCCTGGGCCACACCAGCACACTTGCCTTGGGCTTGTTATGCCAAAAGGAACTGGGTGCTCAGCACAATTTCTCATGGGGCTGTGGGCCTGAGCCAAGAGACCTGACTGAAGATTTGGGTCTGAGCGATGAGGGTCTCTTTGGACCTCACTATTCCTAGTAGCAGGCAGTACTGCCTCGACCACAGGGAGATCGTGGTACCCTGTCCAGAGAAGGACGGAGGACAAAGAGGTGCCCCAGGATGATCAGTCATTGGAGATAAGCAGAGTTAAGGGTAGCTGTGGGATTAGGGAGTCAGGGTAGACAGACAGGTTTGGGCAGAGTGGGAAGGGCAAGGGGGAAGTCAGTCTCACAGAGAAATAGACCCTGGGCACACTCAGGTCCAGCAACATCCCCTGCATGTGGGGTGCAATTTTACTCTGGGATCCCCTGCTTCCTTTTCCCTCTCAGTTGCGACCAGGCCATCAGTATGTGTACCCTTTTCTATCCCCTCACCGTTCAGGAGTGTTAATGGTGAGGCCTGGGCTTCGTGGACTTGAAAGAGGGTTTGCATTCCAAATCAGGCCAAAGGAGCCCTTGGGGAGTGGCATGAAGTGGATGGTCTGGGGATACAGCACCTACGCTAACCCTTTGCTGTAGCTCATGTTGCTGTAATGGAGACGCCCTAAGTTGGTGGTCTTTATCTTTCAGCAGTGCAGGAGGTGAGAAGTGTGGGCTCAGGGTATGGCTCTAAGGAGAGGTCCTTGTCTGTGTTAGCTTTTGGTGGCAGCCACAACCCTGGGAATGTCTGTGCTTGTAGATTCAGTTCTCTCCATCATCACGGGCCAGGATGTGTCTTCCTTCTGCGTCTGTTTGCTTCCCTGTCTCAGTTGCTCTTTGTAACATTCATAAGCAATTGGAATTAGGAGTGATGTGATTTTTTAACTTAACAAAGAAGAGCCTATCCTTAAATGGGATTATATCCACCACAGGTATAGTGGTTAAGATTCCAACACACACACACACACACACACACACACACACACACCCCTTGTGTGGAACGGGTTGGGGGTGGTGGTTTGGGGAACACAGTTCAATCCATAATGCCAAGGGGCCTCCATCACCACACTTGATCTCTGAACAGCCTGCTGTTTCACAGATGGAGCAGGTAAGGCCAAGGAATCCCTGCAGAAGTACATCCATTTGAATAGACCAGTGCAGATCCTCCACTCTCCCCATGGCACTTTCCTCTCCTCAGGGACTCTCACAGTGGGAGAGATTGGCTCCAGCTGGAAGACTTGGAAGTTTTTGTCAGAAGCCTCAGCCTCCTTTGAAGGATGGAGCTTGAGGGCCTTCAGTATGGCCGCATTTGGCTTGGGGGTTAGAGCTGAGTGAACCATAGGAAATGCACTCAAGCTGGGTTCCAGCACACCGAGGGAACCTAAACTCAGCCCAGCTCACAAATGTGCTGAGGAGCCAGCTTTCAGGCCTTCCCAAACTCTTTAGAATTAATCGGATTTCCAGGAACATCTGTTTTGGTGTATTGTCCATTTTGCATGTAACTTCTACGTAATGACAGCTGTTGGGAAGTCAAAGATAACTGTGCTGCTGCAAGTCTGTAGAAATTGCACTTGGCAGCAGCTCTGTGTTAAGGTAGACTTTCAGCTAAAGGACATGTCATCTTAACCCTGGCTGAAGCTGTCATTAGGCTGGGCGCTGTCTGTGTTGGTCAGCAGGGGAGCTTGTTCAGGTACCCTATGTTTGATGTTTGGTAATTTCACACAACTTCACTTTGATTCTGAGGAGTGACAGTAACCTGTGGCAAAAACATAAGAAGGAGAAGGATGGAAGCTGTGGAACCACAGTTTGGGGGTCAAGGAGGTGCCTGCTGATAATACCAGCAGAAGGGGGTGGGTGGTCCAGGACTTGACACAATGCACTCTCCATATCCTCCTTTTCCGCAGTCTCTCTGCTTTTGCTCTGCTGGCTCCTCTTTTATCTTGAGAAGAGCCTTGCCCACCTACTTTCTTCTGCACCCACTGTTTTTTCGGCCCAGGATGCCTCCTTGCCTGTTTCTACACAGCTGGTGCCTCTTCATCTCCACACTTCAGCCAGTAGTGCCTGCTCAGAAAAGTCATGGAGCACCTCACTGGAAAGAGTGCTCCTCTTCCCTTTTTAATGGGTTTCCATGAGTTGGCATCAATTCCATGGCCCTGAGGGGTGAGCTGGAGTCAACTTGATGGCAGTGAGCATTGAGCCTGTTTGCGTGTTGTTATCACTGTGTTGTGTTGATCTTTATGGGAGCAGGTCTCTCTCATGGAGCCACTGGGTGGGTTCAAACCACCATCTGTTTTCTGTTAGCAGCTGAGTGATGAACTCTTGCATCATCAGGGTTCCTTGTTATCATACGTTACCCTTCTTGGACTCTGGGCTCCACGAAGGCAGACAGGGCCTGGAATTGAGGGCCTGGGTTCTACATTCAGGGAGGCAAAGTGGAGAAGGCTGACAGTACTCAGCTAGCCCTGAGTTTGGAGCAAAGAACCTCGCAGGGTTGGTAGGGGCATGGCTGGAGCTGCTGAGACCTGGGCTCTGGGCTGAGAGACTAGAGCAGCGGTTCTCAATCTGTGGGTCGCAACCACTTTGGGGATCAAATGACCCTTTCACAGGGGTTGCTTGATTTATTACAGTGATGAAGTAGCAATGAAAATAGTTTTATGGTTTATAGTTTTATAGTTACTCAACATGAGTAACTATTGTGAAGGGTCGCAGCATCAGGAAGGTGGAGAACTATTGTCCTAGAGGGTTTACTTCGTTGTTTCTCATTTTCTGCTTTGAAAAAATTGGGCACGAACATTTTTTTCTAGAATCATTAAGAGCTTGGTACATAACACCCATGATCACCTGGACTAGCATTTCCCGAAGTGATTTCAGGTGAGGCATAAATGGATGTAAAATTTTTGAGTTGAGTTTTTAAAATGTATTAGGATACATATTTGCATGTATATGCAAGTAAAAAATAGACACCTTTATTAAGGAAGAATATCAAGATGTGAAGCTATTGTTTCTTGACATATGACCCCCTAAAAGTCCCCCCACTTTTTTCACGGCTGTGTATTTAATTTTTTAAAAGAAAACGGTTTTACCATCTTCAAAGTACTCTCCATTACACTTAATACAAACTCATCTGCGGATGGCTGTGGATGACAAGGTCTCATAAGTTTCTTCATCTCTTCGGCATCATCAAATCACTGTCCTTTCAAGACCCTCTTCATTGGCAGAAACAAAAAGAAGTGACCTGGAGTGAGGTCAGGTGAGTAAGGTCTGTGGGGCAAGAGAGGCATGCTGTTCATTGTCCCAAACTGGTGCACTGAGATGGCTGTGTGAGCAGGAGAACTGTCGAGGTGGCACAACCAGTCTCTCGTCTGCCACAAACTTGGCCTTTGTTTCTTGGTCATATATTGCTACTCAATCTCTTCAGAACCTCTAAATAGAAAGCTTAACTAACAGTTTGACTTGGTGGAACCCACTTCAAATGCACTATCCCCCTCACATCAAGTAAACAAATGAGCATCCTTGATCTTTGATTTCACTTGACGAGCTTTTGGGGGGCCAGGATACAATGGTGTCTTCCGCTGATTTGATTGATGCTTGCTTTGGGGGGTGTCATAAGAATAGCACCATGTCTCATCACCAGCAATGACATTGGGAAATAAAAGCCCAGGTCACTTTGGAGCTGTTCTTTCAAGACACTCCTTGTTTCCACTCCATGCTCCCTTTCCTGCTCAGTCAGAACCCAAAGCTCCAATTTTGCAGGGAGCCTTCTCAGTTCCAAATATTCCATTAAGATTTGCTGAACTGAGCTCCAAGATAGTCCAGATTATTTCCCCATCTCTTCAATTGTCTGTTGTTGGTCTTTGAGCACAAGTGAATGAATTTTGTAGACATTTTAATCCATTCTGGAAGTTGACAGACATCCAGAACGAGGTTTGTCATCAATTGACATTTCACCTTTTTTGAAAGGAGAAATCCACTTGAGTTTTCCTCATCGTGCAGTTCTTGTAAGCTATGTTTAGCATAACAACAGTTTCTGCAGCATTTTTCCCCAGCAGGAAACAAAATTTCACAGCCACATGCTGTTCTCTTAAATCAGCCATCACGTAAAAACAAGGTTCAAAGTGAAACTACTTTTATGAAAAAATTCACCATGATCAAAGAGGTCCTTCCCAGGCCACTGGGTGCACTAACTCAGAACGAGTTGCTCAATGGTCACCTAGTGGGAAAAATGTGCACTATGAATGCTCTGCTGAGCAGAGCTTTTATCCGTTTTTTTTTTTTTGGGGGGGGGTTACCTCTCGTATTATGCATCTAGGTCTATCCATTTCTGAAGGTAGTGTTTCATCTCTTGGATTCTTCCCTAAATCATTCTGCTCTCTCCACTTTACACACTTCACACCTTCAGTTTGTGATATCTTTGAGGGGCATGTTTCTTCTAAATGTTCCTTTGAGTTTGAGGAAACAAAAAGAAGACTGAAGTAGCAGAATCAGGACCATAGAGTGGATAGAGATGACTTTCCAATAAACTTTTCATAAGATAGCCCTTGCTGTCTTGGGAAAATGTGCAGGCACACTGGATGGAGTAAGGCTTACCAAGGGAATTCTCATAGGATAGACAGCTCTTGCCATCCTGGAAGAAAAAGCAGGTGCATGGTGGCGTAGTGGTTGTGTACGGGACTGTGGCCCACTGGGGTGGAGGTTCAATTCCAGCTCCACGGAGCAAAGGCTTGGCCTCCTACTCCCACCACCAGAGGGCAGTGATGTCCCACCCCCCAAAAAAGCACGCTCATTTTTCTGATGGAAAAAAATTCCTGGACAGTGCCAGTTTCCTGGTCTTTTCCCCACCAATGCAATTTTCAATTTTCTAACACTTCTTCATAAACACCCCCATGATCATGTGGGTTTTGACAACAATTAATTGACCGAATGGCTGCATAAATCAGCTTGGGAATAGTGACAATTGTGAGGATGATGCAGGACTTTGCAGTGTTTCATTCTGTTGTGCATTAAGTAGATATGAGCTAGAGCTGAGTTGATGGTACCTTATAACAACAGCAATTAAAACAGCAGATTTCAAGATGACTTGCTTGGCCAGTTACATTCAAGGCTGAGAAATCAGGTCAGAAGGTTATGACCCCTGTTTAATGACTCTGAAAGAGTCATCTTGTCTGGGGTCTTAAAGGCTTGAAATAAACAAGAGGTTATCTCGCTCAGAAGCAACAAAACCCATATGGAAGAAGCACACAAGTTTGTGGGACCAAGAGATGCCAAAGGGATCAATTATCAGGTTTCAAGAACTAATAATCATAACATTATATGCTCACTTTCCTGATATGATCACTGACGACAAATATGTGCATAAACAGATGTGGTGAAGAAAGCTGATGGTGCCCGGCTATCAAAAGATGTTGTGTCTGGGGTCTTAAAGGCTTGAAGGTAAACATGCGGCCATCTAGCTAAGAAGCAAGTCCACATGGAAGAAGCACACTAGCCTGAGTTACCACGAGGTGTCAAAGGGATCCGGTTTCAAGCATCAAAGACTAAAAATTATATCATTATAAGTGAGGGGGAGTTCAGATTGGAGACCCAAAGCTCATCAATAAGTGAAGCGAGGGGTCTTACAGAGGGGTTGCAGCGAGGAGATGAGTCAGTTTAGGTACAGTGTAGTAGCAATGAAATGTGCAACTTTCCTCTGCTTCTCAAATGCTTCCTCCCACTGACTATCATGATCCCGTCTATCAGACAGATTCAGCTAGACCAGGAGATGTACACTGGAGTCAGAAACATGGGGAATTTAAGATAGATGATCCCTTGGGCCTAGTGGTGGGAGTGGTGACACTGGGAGGGTGGAAAGATGGTGGAGTGGAAAGGGAGAACTAATTTTTGGGAGCTCCATGTGACCTCCTTTCTGGGGTGCAAACAGTGGGTGGGGGGTGGGTGAGGTGACACATCGGACAGTGTAAGATATGAAGAGGTAATAGCAATTTGTAAATTATAGCGGTTCATGGGGGAGGGCAAGGGGGGATATGGGTAGCTGGAATTAAAAAAAAGAACTAGAGGAAAGAGGGAAAGAGGAGTTTATGCAGGGGGCTCAAGTAGAAAATGTTTGCAAATGAATGTGACAACATATGTACAAGTGTGCTTAATACAAATGATGTCTCAAATGTTATAAGAGCTGTAAGAGTCCCCAATAAAATCTATATTTAAAAAAAAGGAGGGAGAAAGGGAGTTATACCAAGGGCTCAAGTAGAAAATATTTGGAAATGAAGATGGCAACATGTGTACAAGTGGGCTTGATACAAATGATGCATTGAATGCTATAAGAGCTGTAAGAGGCTCCAATAAAATTATTGAAAAAAATAAGAGTCATCTTGATAGATGTTCTCAAAACCCTTGTGCTCACTATCAGCAAGTAAGGTTGTGTCATCTGCATTCTAAAAGTTGTTATAAACCTTCCTCCAAACTTGATGCCACATTCTTCAGATAATCCAGCTTCTCTGGCGATTTGTGCAGCATATCAATTGAGCTAGTATGGTGAGGTTCCAACCCTGACACACACCTTTCCTGATTTTAAACCTTGCATCATTCCCGTGTTCTGTTCACACAATTACCTCTTGATATATGTATACGTTCCTAATGAGATCAATTAAGTGTTCATTACCCTTATCAACATAGTGCTGCAATTGCTATTGGGTGATCTTAAGCAAAATTTCACTGTGTGCCTTCTTTAGTTAGAGCATTCTGTTGGCTCCCTTTCTTTGGAATGGGCACAAATATGGCTCTCTTCCAGTCAATTGGTCAGGTAGCTGCCTTCCAGATTGCCTGGCATAGATGACTGGTGCTTCTAGTGCTCCCTGAAACATGTCAATGGGTATTCATCCCATCAACTCCTGGAGCCATGTTTTTAGTGCGCACTTCCTTCAACATATAAGTTCTTCTTCATATACTTCCTCCTATTATGGTCGACTGCCAACTAGTTCTTTTTTAATATAGTGACTTGTATATCTCTTCATCTTCTCTTGATACTTCTGCCATCATTCAACATTTTGCCTAAAGAAACTTTCAAGATATCCTAACAAGATGAAGATATGCCTGAGAGAATTTATCGTAGCCACTCACTCATCACAGAGATTTATTTAAACATCTTTTGTTTGAAATAAACTTATGCATGTATGAACTGAAACTCTAATAGCACCTTTTAAACTTACCTTTATATAGAACCCATAAATTAAGCTTCTACTTTTTTTTTGGCATCACTGTCCTCTGGTGGGAGTAGGAGGCCCAGCCTTGCTCCTGCTGGATTTGAACAGCCAAGCCTGTGGGCCACAGTCCCGCACTCAACCACTATGCCACCAGGCCTCAGCCCTAAGTTTCTACTTTTATGTGAATTAATTGCTTAAGATGAAACTAAAATGTGTTTGTGTGGATATACAGCTATGCATGGGTACACACACATACACACACATTTATAATTTTAAAAATTAGTCTGATGTAAGGAAATGGAGCTCTGGTGGCTGTGAGAGAACATCTTAAAGCCGAGGCTCCTGGGTGACCAACTTACTGACCCGAGGCTGAGTCACAATATTTGCTCTGTCCCTTGAATGAACAAGAGTGTTTCTTCTTACGTAACTCTAAGATAAAAATGTTTTGTTCTCAGAACGAGTTTAAAGTTTATGGTTAAACAAGCGATAAGAAGATTACATAATTGAATGCTGAAAATGCTTAAATAAAATTGTGACTCAGAAAACTTGCTTGCACAGAAATTCTGTGACAAGCTGAAGGATGTCTGTGTCTTATATGTCCCTCCTGTCTAGCACCCCTCCCCACTTAGACTTTGGCGTTCTTGGTGCTTGGAGCAAGCACTGTTGCTGCTTTCCTTACAGAAGGGGCTCTCGTCACTTTCCGTGGTTGGACATGGAGCCATGGGGAAAAGCTCAGCTGCAAATGAAGAAGTGGGTGGTTCAAACCCACCTGGCTGCTCTGTGAGAAAGAAGACCCAGTGGTCTGCTCCCTGAAAGATTACAGCCAAGGAAAGCCCAGGGGCCAGTTCTCACCTGCCACCCGGGGTCACGATGAGTCAGAATTGATTAGACAGCACTAGCAGCACTGACGACTGAGGGAAAAGTGGACGCCGGGAGAATCTGAACCAGGTCTCATGGGTTATAGCCAATATTTCTGTTTCACTTTAAACAAAGTTTTATTGACCCTCAGCCTTGCTCATTCTCTTAAGCATTGTCTGAAACCTGGGTGCCACACCCAATGGCACCTTGCTCTCTGAGTCTCACAGGTCTCCACTTAGAGGTCACAGTGCAGCAATCACCGATTTCTTATTTTGCGTTACCTGTGGAAAATATCCACGTTTCCATCTCTGGCAGGTTATTGCCTAACAGAGACTTCAGCTTTCGCAGGTTGTTTGTATTTATCATATTTACAGAACATGTTTGTAAGTGTTCTGCAAGTAACTGCAAGTAAATAATCGCACAGGTGGCATCGCGTAGGTGACAATCGTGCTGACGAAATTTGGGGCAGGTGACTTTGGGAAGGGCCTGGCCACGCCTAGCAGGGCTGGGGATCCGTGGCCACATGCCGGCAGGAGCAAAGTCAGCGGCAGGCCGCCTGGGTGGAGGTGGCCCTCCCTGTCCGGGAAGGCCTCCATGCTCAGACGGGGCTCAGTAGCTGTTCAGTGAGTGGGAATCCAATGATCCCAGTTTGGGGCAGAAGGTCTCAGATGCTCGGATTCAGGGTCAGAACCCCTCCCTTCCTTCTCCCCTAACCCTCACCGTCTCTGTCAGACCCTTTGATGAGTGGTTGTGTCAATAACCACTGAGTGGTTGAGGGTCAATAAAAACCCACAGCACCAAGCCAAATTCTATCATTGAGTGGATGCTGACTCAGACACCACCGCCCCCGCCCCCCCCCCCACCGAGAAGGCAGGGCAGAACTTCCCTGTCGGTTTCCAAGACTGTCACTACTCATAGGATTAGAAGACCTCATTTTTCTCCTTTGGAATAGCTGGTAATTTTGAACTGCTGACCTATAGTCAGCAGCTCGATGTGCACACCCACTATCCCAGCAGGGCTCCTGCCCACCTGACAGCTGCGGGGCAATTGTGGCCCCGGCCTGTCTTCTTGCTGAGCAGGGTGAGGGCTGTACGCTGGGGCCACACTTGCAGTGCTGCTTATATCCTGCTTTGTGGCTCTGAGGGTGCCTCTGCCGCCTTGAGCCAGAAGCAGCCTTACCAGGTGGTTCAAGAAATTTCTGGAGCCCTGGAAAAGGGGAAGCCGAGAGAAAGGAGAGCTACAGTCATGAAGAGGTGAACTCTATGCTTACAGCTGAACCAAGGATTCAGACCGCAGGAGAGGTCTCACTAGTGCATGTGGTGTTCTGTTCCCTTTTCTGTCTGCGCTGTATGAGCAGAGCTGTGTTAGTTGCTACTGAGTGAGTTTATGTTTGAGTGAGTTTATGTTTAACAGAACCAGACTTTGCCGGTCTCCTGTCATCTTCACAGTCTTTGTCCTGCTCGAGTTCATCATAGCTGTCACTGTATACTTTGGGTGTCTCCAGTCTTGGAGGTTTGCCTGTCTCCCAGCATTACATCAGACACTCCTCTGCTGTGAGCCACAGGGCTTTCATTGGTTTTTACTCAACTACAAGGCCAGGCCTTTCTTTGTAGTCTCTGTTAGTCTGGAAGCTCTGCTGACCCTGCAGGCATTGGAAGTATTGGTGACTTAGCAGTCATAGCAGTACATGAGCCCCCCCACTCCCTGCCCCAAGTGCAGTGGATGAGTGGTAGTCAGGGAAACTGCAGCTCAGTGAACAAACTGGGGATTAAACACAGCAACCAAAAACAACTTTGTAGATATTTCCAGTACCACTTCTTGGGAAAAAAAGCTTCTGACCCCCAAAAAGAGAGTTCTAGATAGGCTTAGAGTGAGACCAGGAGGAAATGAGGGGCCACTGCAATTAAGGACCCACTGGTCGAGTGGAGGAGGTGGGCACTCAGCCTCACTTGAGAATAGTAATTATAGTTGGTGCAAAGAGTCATGTGAAAGAATGACATAATAAAGCTCCCAAACTGGTCGGCGTAATTTCCCCTGGTACCCAGCGTGCATGAATAACACACACAGTCAAACAGAAGAGTAATCAGATTTGAAATATTCCTTTAATAATACGTTTGCCAGATCAAATATTAAAAATAGAAGACAGAGAAAGGGAGCAGCCGTCTCCCCAGTGGTATCAGTTCCATAAATATGGCTTCATTAAGCTGTCGGCGTCAGTTCAAAGAGATGGATTTGCAAATGGAGCCAAGGTTCCAGACTGCTTGTTGCGACGAGGTGGAAGACTGGGCGGCCAGCGTCACCTCACCTCCCCGTGCTGTGCGCGCCACCACAGCGAGGGGCCATCAGTTAACAGTAGGAGCTGGCGTGACATCTGCCCAAAGGACGTGTGTTTATTATTTGGAGCTGAGCCTTTTCCATCCGTGTACCAGTGGCTGCCATCCCAGGCAAACAGCAAGGAATTAATAATGATGACATTTGACTTTCCCAAGACCTTCCCTTGGCAAAGTTTGCATTTATCCTACCGGTATCTCTCTGAGGTGAGAAGCAGGGTGGGGAAAATGAAGGCGCTGCTGTTCAACCAGGTTCATGGTTTGAAAGACAGGAGCCCTGGGCTCCATAGAGTGGGGCTATTTAGGGGTCAAGGACCCCTGGATACCTTAGGGATACCAGGCAATAAAGTCTTCAGAATGCTGGGCTATGTTGTGCTCTGAGGAACTTTGTCTAAGGCTTTCTACTCAAAACTCAAACTGAATCGATTTTGATTCATGGTGACCCCACTGTGTGAACGATATCATAGGGGCAGTGGGAGGGGGGTGCACTTCGATGACTGCAGGGGAAGAGACTTAGTCCTGGATTATGACCATCACTATAAAATATTTTATTGCTAGGGGGCACTGGCAATTTTTAAAAAGAGATTGTTAGATCAAACAAGTTTGGGAACCTACAGTTGCTTAAACCGTTACCAGTGTAGATAGCCTCATCTCTCACTCGCAAGGAGAAGCTGGTGGTTCTCAGGCGCTGACCTGCCCGTTAGCAGCCCAACATTTCCCCCACAGAGCCGGCAGCACTCCGCAGGTGTGGGACTAAAGAGCTGGGATCATAGTGCTTAAAACTCAATGACCAGGCTGCATATTCAGTCTTCAGATGTAAGTAACACGCATGGTCTTGACTCAGGCTATGTGTATCAGAACTGAAAAACAGATCAACTCAGATTTTATGCTAGGAACTCCCGATTAGTCAACCTTCAGAAATGCAAGTACAAAGATTCGAACTTTAGTTAGTTTGGCAGTTACATAATCTGGTGTCAATTTGGACTTGAGCGGATTAGGATGGAAGGAGTGGAGTCTAGTCTGTCACTTAGGTCCAATGAGGCCTCTGTGTGGGCATGGTTTTCTCCAGCGGGTTCCAAAAAATCCAGTATTTTCTTTCTTGGAGGCAGGAGACACTCTCTGTCTGCTCACTCCCTGAGAGACTCGAGTGACAAGACAAATGGTACTGTGCTGATGGATCCCGTGTCCTGGGACCTGGAGAAGCCATGTAGCCACGTGGAGATCCCTGTCAATACTGGGATGCTTTTACTGCCACTGGATATACAAGACTTTGAACCCACTGGCCTGTAATATCCCTGCATTTGGTACCCTTGCATGTGTTTGATGAGTCTGAAGAGGACTTTATAGATTGGTATTGGACATATGGGATCATATCGGACTTATGGATATGATCTGGGTTGGGCTGGGATGTTTTCTCAATATTCAACTGCTCTTGTGTATAAAACTCTTTCTTATACACATATGAGTGTCTTTGAATTTATTTCTCTAGTCTACCCAGATTAACATAGTTGGTTGATGAAGCCTCTATGACTTCTGAGTTCATGAACTCAATTTCCTTTGCCAAAACATTGGTTTTGAGATAGAGCTCAGAAGAAATTTAAATGGTTGAAATCACTTAAATAGTTACCTCAATTGGTCTTCAAAGGTCAACTAGCCAGCTTGACCGAAGGTTAAATTTTTAAAAAGTTATAAATTACATGTTAAGTATCTACCGTGTACCAAGAAAAGAGCTCTGTGGGTGTAGTGGAAAGTTAACCTCCAGGTGGTGGTTCAAGCCCACCAGATGCTCTCTGCAGGAGAGGGTTGGTTTGTCTGCTCCCATGAAGGAGGTATAAACCCTGGTCAAACCGAGTCTTTGTCTCCTCTCCTGCTCTGCTGAAATAGGCCAGTGGCATGACTCTCCTGCAGAATCTAATCTCCTGCCCTTCCCAGATTTCCCCTCTCTGACCCCTTATCAGCTTTCCCAGACCGTGCTCAGATTTCTGAAGGGAGGATCCAGGGTCAGATGAATGCTTTCACCCAGGTGGAGGCTTCCCACATTTCGTTACTGTGTCCGACTTTCAGGATTGACCACACCCTGGCACAGCCATCTTCTTTACTAAGAAGATATCTTTTCATTAAATGACCTGTCTACTTAAAAGTTTTATAATTTTAGAGAATCCCATATTTGATAGCAGAGAAGAGAAAGAAACCAGCCGTTAGCATTCTGTAGTCATTTGCTCATGACTAGATGTGAGGGCCTGGGCCGAGCCTTGCCTCTGGTGGCTGGAAGGATGAGCAGCGTTGATGGTCCAGTCGGGGCAGCCGCTCTTGCCGGAGACCTGCTCCTCGGCCTCCCTTGCTTTCTCACTCTGAGGAGAAGCGTGGGAAGTGCTACGCATTGCCACGGGGTCGATTCCAAATCACGGTGACCCTGTACGTTTAGAACCGCGCTCCACAGGATTTGCAGTGGCCTATTTGTCCAGGCCTTTGCTGCAATCTATCTCTGGGTGGATTACAACATCTGAATTTTGAATCAGTTTCCAAATTTGCATTGCATTACTGTTAACCCTTCGAATCCTCCAAAGACTTCTTCCTAACAGCTCTAAAGAGATTCTCAAGACTCCTTAGCATCCAACTGACGTTTTCTCTTTGAAGTAAAAATAGACGGAGTGGAAGAGAGCGGAAAAGAGAGCAGCCTTCTACTTACAATCTTTTTATTGACTACAACTATCTTTTTTAAAACCTCCATTTTCATCAATAAGAGACTTCACTGATCTTCAAGAAGCCTTGTCTGCCACTGACGTGACCCCTTCACTCAAATTAGGAGATTGGTCCTCTTTGGGGTCAAAACTGAAACAAGAACGTTTCTCCTTCCTGATCCTCATGGCAATCCTTTTTGTGACTCTAGAGCTGGAGGGAGGGCTCCATGCCACAGGGTCAGGAGATCATACGCCTTAGAGCAGAGAGTCTCAACTTTCCTAATGCCACAGCTCTTTAATATAGTTCCTCATGTTGTTGTGACCTCCCAACCATAAAATGATCTTTGTTGCTACTTCATAACTGTGATTTTGTTGCTGTTACAAGTCAGGCGACCCCTGTGAAAGGGTCGCGTAACCCACAGGTTAAGAATCAGTGCCTCAGAGTTACATGAGGAGAAAGGTGGTGAGGGGTTGCCTCACTGAAGCGTGCTCTCTCATTATCAGAGAAGTTCCCAGAGGCCCTCGGTCTCTCTGTAGACAGGAAGTCAGAGTGGGCACCTGTAGTACTTTGCCTGTGGTCTGAGTAGACAATGAGAACAAGCATCTTTGCTATCAGATCTCTCGTCTCTGAAGTGTCTCTGGGTCCCCAGCAATCTCATCCTCAAGCTTGTCTCAGGAGATTTGCTCAGTCCAGTCCCTGTTTCTCAGGCTTAGGGCTGAGGGGAGGGATCAGAGGTGGCAGTGCTGTCCTTAGATCTGGGCTCAATAGAAGAGTTGCTCCTTGACCTTGGGATGTCACAAGGCAGTGATGATTTGGCCTGACACCTCCTACACAGCACCCCCATCTCTCTGTCAATGTAGACTTCCGGTTGCTTTCTGCTGAACCAGTTTCAGTGGAGTCTCCAGACTAAGAGTCGTAAGAAAGGCCTGCTGATCTCCTTCTGAAAATCAGTGAAAAACTATGGATTATGATGATTCAATCTACAACTGATCATGGGGGTGGCAAAGGATTAGGTAGTGTTTTGTTCAGTTGTGCCCCGGTCATCACCACTCAGGGGTCAATTCCACAGCAGCTAACAAGGACAATAAGCTTGGCACTAAAGGAGTCCTCAGGGCAAGATCTTGCTACTTGTGCTAATAGAATGGGAACCTTGCTCCCTGAGTCATAGAACAAGCACAGTGTGTTGATAGCTGGAAATGAGTACCTCCCCTCAGCCCTGCTCAGTGAGGTCCAGCTTGAAGGAGAAGCTGCCCTAAGGTTTAGTTGGCCCTGTCGTGGGACCCAGAGGGGACTTGCTTCCCAGTTAACTTGACTTACAGGAACTCTCCCTTTAGCTCCAGCTAGTGCGCAGGTCCATTGTGTTCAGAACCCATGAGTCACGTCTGGCCAAGCCTGGCTGGGAAGTGTTCTACATGAAAGGACAACATGTCTAATTTTACTGTCTATGTGGAGGATTTGTCACACAGAGCTGTCCATTAGATCTACACCATTACTAAAAGCACTCCCCATAATAAATCATCATTTTGTAGTAAATGAAGAGGCAGCCCCTTTATCAGAGTGGCTGCTCCCTAGTAATCATGATAAATGGAAAATCCTGGGCAGGTGAATTTTAATAGGCATACAAATGCACTCAGATTAATTAGATTACATTTTTCAAAAACTTTTCTCTTTTTGCTTCATAAATCTAAATGGAGACCTCTAAAAGATAATAACCATCCACACACTAAAATGCATTATGACATAATAAAAGATTATGGATGCACATATGCAGTTATGTTGGATGCAGCTGGTGGCATACAAATGTGACCAGAGCTGCTCTGGGGTGAAGTTCCATAGCTTGAGGGAAAGGGGACACTCTGGGCAAAGGGGAGGAGGGAATGGCTTGCATGAAGTTCAGTGCATAGTTCTGCTTCTGAATGGATCTCCTCCACACCCCTTTCAAAAACAGAGATGTTAGGGTCCTGATGCACCAAGCGTACGCTAGTAACATCTTCTACCTCGCAGCTCCCCACTCCCCCACAAGCCTAAGGAACCATATTTGACAGCCAAAAAGAGAACCATGGTGTAAGGAAGAGGTGCCTTGTGGTTGTGAAGGCAAAAGCTCACTCAGCTGAAACCCACTACTCTTGAGTCCATTTCCACCTATCATGACCTTATTACAGGGTGGGGTAGAACTGCTATGGTGAGTTGATGAGATTGTAACGCTTTATGAAATTAAAAGCCTCATCTTTCTCCCACAGAGTGGCTGCAGGTTTCACATTGCTGGTCTCACAGTTGGCAGCCCAAATGAGTTCCTCACTATGCATAAGGACTCCTCAAAGGCATCTATTCCTACAGTCCTGCCTTCCATTCTACACCTGGCTCAAAGCTCCCATGACTTCTGAGATAGGAGAAGAAATGCCCCATCATGAGGGAAATGAGGATCCATCTTTATGACAAGATGAACATCTAGACCTGGCTTCAACACAGACAAATGTAGTAGAAGGGTAATTTGGAGTTCGGTCTGCCACTTTAGTAATCTGGCTCAGGGGGAATCTCCTTTGACCATCACCATCATCCTCAGGGACACGGCTATTTACTTGGAAGGGAAGTAGATAAAAGGAAAGTCCCTTTCCAAAGGTTGAAGAAGATTTTGGAGTCCCTGGGTGGGGCAGAGAGGAGCCCTAGTGGGTAGTGGGTCTGTGTTGGGCTGCTAAGCTCAGGGTCAGCAATCAGAATCACCAGCCACTCCTCAAGAGAAAGTCCAGGCTTTCTATTCCTGTCAAGAGTTTTGGCCTCAGAAATCCATAGAGATAGGTCTACCTTGTCCTCCAGGGTCACTAAGTTGGAATCAACTTGACAGCAGTGAATTTGTTATTATTCTTTGGGTTGAGCAGTTAGTTAATGTTCTCAGCTGTGAACCTACATGGAGCAGGGAGTGGTTTGGCCCCTTGACCCCTCAGAAGAAAGGCCAATTTCTAAACAACCCTGTTGAGCACAGCTCTACTCTGATGGTTCTGCCATTCTCTGGGCCAACTGGACAGGAACAGGTTTGGGCCAGATTTACCAAAGGACGTACAAGGTATCAGGTAAATTTGAAATTTAGATACAGCAAATCACTTCTTAATGTAAGTACTTTGATTCTTATATTTTAAAAATGTGAGGTAGTTAAGATTTCTTGAGCCAACCTGGCCAATAAACACATGTGGGATTAATTGAAGGGTGGAGAGATAAATGTCTGGGTGAGCTTCGCCTTTCTAATTCTTGGGTTTCTTGCTTTCTGATGGTCAGACTAGGGTCGACTGCCTTAGCTAATCCCTGCTTCAGCTGGCAAGGCTCACTTCCTTCAAGACATCCCTGAGGAGAAGCCAGATGGACCTAACCTGATGCAGCCCTGGATGCTGGAACAGCCACATGGAGACCCCTGCCAGTGCTGAGATGCTTACACACTCATTGATTCAGCCTTCCTCCTGCAGTCGACATCATTGCATCGACATCATTGCGTGTGTTTTGTGAGATTGAGGAGGACTTTGTAGATCGGTGTCAGACACGTGGGCTAATATTGGACTTATGGGCCTGGACAGCACTGGGTTGGGATACTTTCTTAATGTACACTTGCCCTGCATATAAAACTCTGTCTTATGTACAGATGAGTTTCTGTGGATTTGTTTCTCTAGTCTACCTAGATTAACACAAAATGATATGTTGCTTACCTGTGACTATCTGGTGACCTTAGCCCAACAGAGCCATTCATTGGCAGAATGAAGACACAATCTACTCCGGGAGTGTTGTTTTAGTGGCCTTGATTCTAATGTTACACTGTCAAGTGTTCTTCCCACCTTGAGTGGGCTGTGGTGTCAGAAGCACCACCATGAGGCACACACAATACATTGCTGGAATACAGAGATGAGGTCTCCAATAAAGATGAAGGCATTTCCAAGTGGGGATGGCAGAAAACTGGTATTCTCTACTGTCTTCAGGAGTTTGGAAAAGGGGAATTTGGAGAAATAGCGTGTGCTGATAGCATCAACTAAGACATGGCTCTTGCTGCTTCTGGAGGCAGTGAGAAGAGGGTAGCTTTGACACTGCCTGAGGTAAGTGGAGGCAACAAGGCCACAGTGTTTGGGCCAATACAGGGGTAGTTAGCATCTGTGATGACTGGATTACCCTGATGTAGGCCATTTTGTGTGAATCGTCTCTCACTCATCAGTCTGTGACGCGTATCCTAGTGTACAAGCCTGTTATTTCCCTGCTCTCTTCCTATTCACTCCAAACTCTTGGAAACAAACTGTCTGTCAGTTTGCGGCACAACTCTATTTGTTTCTGCTGGTCCAAGCCATCACACCCTTGGTTTTGATAGCATACGCGAAAAATAATGTTTATCCTATAAGAATACAAACATATTCAGAGTCTCTATCACATTCTTCCTCATCTGTGGCCTCTCAGAGCTTAGGAAACGTGCCACTCTGCGTTATACACCACTATTCTGGAACCCTGGCGGTGCGCCTCCACGTTGGGCCACGATCCCCGTGGGGGGCGGTTCAAAGGCACCAGCAGACCCTCGGGGGCAAGACAGAACTGTCTGCTTCCATCCGCGGTCGCTGTCTCAGACACCCACAGGGGCTCCGAGAGCCGGTCGTGACGCGACGGCAGTGAGTCTTCATTCACGTTCCCGGGATCCCGAGTGACTACCAGCAAGTCCATGGCGTAAGACATGGCCGCTTGCTCCCATAGATGCATCCAGCAAGGCAAACCTGTGGGGGCGGTTCTCCTTTCACAGGTCACCAGTTTGGAATTTCAAGCTGCTCCACAGAATAAAGCCGTGACTTTCTGCTCTCAGAGATAACAGTCTCAGAAACTCACAGGGTGGTTCTCCCAGTCTGTTGGACTTGATTGGATGGCAATGAACTCTTTTGAGTTTTTAAGGAGTTGGAAGTTGACTTGATACCTAAAGGTTTGGTTTGGCTTCACATTTCTACCCAGTTAAAGAGGAGCTTCCTTCTAAAAGCCTGGCTTTGAGAAGTGAGATGGTTAAGGTTTATTGTGCCAACCTGGCTCATAAACAGATGTAGGATTAATTGAAGGGCAGAGAGACATGGCTCAGTAAGCCTCGCCTTTCTGTTTTCTCAGGTCTCTTGCTCCCTGATGGTCAGACCAGGGTGCTGCTGTCTTAGCCAGTTCCCTGCTTAAGCTGGCAAGCCTGTGAGACATCGCTGAGGAGAAGCAACATGGACGTATCCTGATGGAGCCCTGGGTGCTGAAGCAACTGTGTGGAGACCCCTGCCAGTGATGGATGCTTAAAGTCACACTGATTCCGTTTTCCTCTTGCATTCGGCATGATTGCTTGTGTTTTGTGAAATTGAGAAGGGCTTTGTAGATTGGTGTCAGACATAGGGGCTAATGTTGGACTTATGAACTTGGACAGCACTGGGTCGGGATGCTGTCTTAATGCACACTTATTCTTTATATAAAACTCTCTCTTACATACTGATGACTTTCTGTAGATTTGTTTCTGTTGTTTACCCAGACTAACACAAGAAGTATCCCTATATTTAAAGACGAGTTGAAATTTTGTTCATGAAAATTATCATGACAAGCCCTTGTTTTGAAGCTTGTGGCTTGGACTATTTTGCTCACAACATCTTTTGAAATGTGACTTTTGTATGCATGGCTCAGGGATATTCTTACTTAAAAAGTGGGGGAGGCATTCATATTAAAGCAAAGAATATAGGGAAATGTATGTCTATAGAAGATAGGCAGGGTGAACAATCCCAAGGAAAACACAATGGAACTGGTGGTTCTGGGGGACATGGGAGAGGAGGCAGTGGGGGTTGGAGAGGGGGAAGCCAACAAGCTCATCAATAAGGGAGCAATAAGAACTCTAACATTGATGATGATGAGGGCTTAAAATGCCTGGTGGAGTTTAATCAAATGCACTGTTTCTGAGAGGAATTACTTAGATTCAAATGGAAATTGAGAATGATAGTGGGATAAGAAGAAGGTGAAAGGAAGCAAAGGAAATAAATAAAAGGCAAAAACTATTTATAGAAATAAAGCTATAGGCACGTGTTTATGTAATATACTAATTTATAATGAAAAGGATAGAGATCAATATACATATATTTATATGTTAAGTCATTAAGATAGCAGGCAGACTTTGGACCTCTACTCAAGGCCTCCCTAAACACAATAACATTTTGTTGTTAAAAAAAGAAAAAAAACCAGTTTGTTGTAAGAACCTGGGACTCTTTGATACTCATCTTCCCAACACAACTGCTGAAGACAAAGTGGGTGCATAAGCATGTGGTGAAGAGAGCCAATCATGACCGGACATCAAAAGATAAAATGTTTGGAGTCTTAAAGACTTGAAGTTAAACAAGCAGCCATCCAGCAGGGAAGCAAATAAGCCCACATGGGAGAAGCATAGCAGCCTGTGTGATCATCAGAAGCAGAAAGGATCAGGTATCAGATATCAAAAGATCCAAGAGATCCATATTGAAGCAAACAAGAGGGTTTGGAGTAAAGACCCAAAGCCCATCTGTAGACAATTGGATGTACCTCCACAGAAGGGTTATAAGGATGCATGATTCAACCAAGGTGTAGTATAGCACCATTGAAACACATCATTCCTCTAGTTCCTGAATGCTTCCCCACCCCCCCACAAAGAACACACATTGGTACAGATAAGAGCTCTCTGACACATGGAATTAAGGACAGATAAACCCAAAAGGAACAGTAGTGGGAGTAGTCATATCTTGAGGGGAGGGAGGAGAAGGGGGAGAAAGGGGATGCCTATCAAAAATCAGGATATATAGTTCCACCTCTGTGTTAGTCTGGGTCGATTAGACAAATTCATAAACACCCACATGTGTATAAGAAAGGGTTTTATATACAAGAACAACTGTACATTAAGAAAAAATCTCAACCCAGTCCAGTCCAAGATCATAAGTCCAATAGTAGTTCATATGTCCAATATCAATCTATAAAGTTCTCTTCACACTCATGAAACACAGCAATGATGCCAAATGGAGAATAATCACAAGCCAGGGAGTAGGAAGTCTTTGGATTCAGTGGTGTTGTAAGCATTTCAGTGCTGGCAGGAGTGTCTCTATGTTTCTCTGGCTTCAGAGGTCTGGTCGTGCCTATGTGGCTTGTCTGACACAGGGCACTAGTGTAGCTCTATGTGGCTTCTCCTCAGGATGTCTTGCAGGAAGTAAGTCTTGTCAGTAGAGAGTCTCCAAGTGAGTGAATGAATGTCTCCTGCCTCCAAGAAGGAAGGGCCAGATTTCCCAGAATTCTCAGAGAAGGCCATGCCCAAACAGAGGTCTCATTGGCTGTCTCCAGATTGGCAGGCTAGAGGTGGAACTATATATCCTGATTTTTGATAGGCATCCCCTTTCTCCTCCTTCTCCTCCCTCCCCTCAAGATATGACTATTCCCACTACTGTTCCTCTTGGGTTTATCTGTCCTTAATTCCATGTGTCAGAGAGCTCTTATCTGTACCAATGTGTATTCTTTGTGGGGGGGTGGGGAAGCATTCAGGAACTAGAGGAATGATGTGTTTCAATGGTGCTATACTACACCTTGGTTGAATCATGCATCCTTATAACCCTTCTGTGGAGGTACATCCAATTGTATACAGATGGGATGTTAGTTCTCAAACTGACACCAGATTAGGTGACAATCAAATTTCTCCCAAGGGGAGAAATGTGGGTGAAGAGAAACAATGGACAGTTTAAGATATGAAATAATAATAAGCAATATATAATTGATCAATTGAAGAGGGTGGGATAGTGGTGGACGGAGGGGAAAAAAGGGGAACTTATACCAAGGGTTCAAGAAGAAAATGTTTTGGAAATGATGATGACATCATACGTACAAATATGCTTGATACAATTGATGTGTGAAATGTTTTAAGAGCTGTAAGAGCTCCAAATAAAATGACAGAAAAAAAGAGAAGACTCTAGGAATATTCTGAACTCAGTGTATGTGTACTACTTTGTTGGAGAAAGTAGAACCAACTCTTGAGTAAAGCCGTCATGAATAAATAGAATGTGCTATCTTCCTAAACAGCAGGTATATTGATGATATCATGAAATATTGCTCTGCAAAACAAAAAAAAGCCAATGGGGTTGAGCCCCGGTGGCATAGTGGTTGTGCACAGGACTGCGGCCCACTGGGTTGGAGGTTCAAGTCCAGCAGCAAGGCTGGGCCTCCTACTCCCACCACCAGAGGGCAGTGATGCCTCCAAAACAAACAAACAAAAAAAGCCAAAAAACAAGTTCAGATGCTTGCTGTAATTGCTACTTCTTGGATGAACCTTGAAATCATTATGCTGTTTGAAAGAAACCAGTCTCAAAGCGTCATTCATTGTGTGATTTTACTTACATGAACTGTTTAGCACAGGCCAATGAATAGAGATAGAGAATACATTAGAGGTAGTCTAAGGAACAGTGGTACAGTGATACAGTGATACAGTGGTACAGTGATAAGTGTTTGATTGTGAACTATGACGTTGGTGGTTCAAACCTCCAGGCATTTGGTAAAGACTGAGTATAAAGGAGCAGTGCTGCTCTACTCTTTAGGGTTTTCCATTCAGTTGAGACTGACTCTATAACAGTGGGTTTGGGTTTTAGAGCTGGCAGAGGAGGGGGAGAAATGAGGGGTAACAGCCAGTGGGTAAAGGGTTTCTTCATGGGCTAATAAGAAGATTCAATAAATTATGGTGATGGCCCTGCAACTCTATTATACAATGCAAACAAGTAAACAATAGGTCGCAATATATTGAATGCAAAGGAATATATTGTATCTGAGTAAAGGTATTCAAAATTAACTTGAATTGTTTATCTCATTTAACAATTATATTTCAAATGGAAAATTCAAATTTTTTATTTTAAAGAGAGAGACTTGATAACCCTTAGGCCTGGATCCCTACATGAGCACTGTCAGAGAAATTGGGTAATATGAGCTCTGCATTCTACCACAGTCCCTGCACCCATCCTATCACTCACTCCAGGGCTGGCCCTGGCTGTTTGAACTTGTGATTCTCTGGTTCAGGAAAAGCATAGCAAACGACATAGTTAGCATCAATATTATGGGTCAACAATGGGAAAGTTGCTGGGAGTCAAACTACCATACTCCCCACTCCTCTGGAACTTGGTAAAATGAAACAAAGCCAATAGAAAGAGTTTATTTATTTTTTATTAATCACTTTATTGCAATCTTATATAACTGTTATCACAACCCATCCATCCATCCATTGCATGTCAGGCACATTTGTATAGCTGTTGCCCTCCTCATTCTCAAAACACTTGCTTTCTATTTCTGTTGGCATTAGTTCCCTGATTTCTCCCCTCTCCCTGTTCAGCCCTCTCTCAGGAATCCTTGATAACTTATAAATTATTATTACTTTGTCATATCTTACACTGTCCAATGTCTCCCTTCATCCTCTTCCCTGTTGTCCATAGTCCAAGGGAGAGGTTATATGAAGCTATTTGAACAGCATTTCTGCATTCCTTGAGCCAGAACTGCTGTTTTCCTGTGTACTGGTCTCTGCACAGGCCAACCTGCTTGGATCTAGGAGGATTTATTTGACTGGCTGTAGTGTGTTTAACCTTGATAAGCTATGTCTGGACAAGGACTCAGAATTCTTTTTTCTCCACCTTCTTGACAGGAGGAAGTAGAGTCAGTGGAAGTAATTCTTCAGTCACAGAGTTTATTTTGTGTCTACAGTAGATAGACAAAGCATGATGTTATGGGCCCTCTGGTTGGGGCAAAAAGGGAAGGTGGATTTTCCTGAGAGAGGAGCATGATGCAAGTGAGAGGAAATTGTCTGTGAATCCATTCCTTCGGCAGGCCTTTATTGCGGATGTGCTGTGTGCTATGTGATTTTGAAATCACATTCAGTATTCAACCATAATGGGTAATTTTTGCCCCTTTCTGAGTTATTTAGTGCTGCTGAAGCCAGAGTGGTGGTTTTAGAAAACGGAAAATAGAAGAAGAGGTTCAACAGATCTGTGAAAAACCAGAATGAAAAGATAATAGAATCTTTTTCACCATCTTTTTGAAACCCTCTCATATTTTCTTTAAGGTCCTTCTTTGTTTAGCTCGGCTTCTAGTAACTGCTAGCCATCCTTGGTTCTTGGACCTGTGGATGCATGGGTTTCCAAGGCCTGCTTTCCTCTTTTCCTCATGTGTTCCTGTATCTAGTCTGCTCTTTTTACAACTCAGGACTCTTTAGCTTGAGTAGCCATCTGCTCTAGTATGACCTTTTAAACACAACAAATGAAAAATCCCATTTCTAAACAGAAAACACATTCAAGCATAGAAGTCAGGGCTTACACACACACACACACACACACACACACACACACACACTGCGTGCAGCAGTTCACACCCTCCAGCTGCTCTGCTCGTGAAAGGGAGAAAAATGAGGATTTCTCCTCCCATACGGAGTTGCTATCTTAGACACCCACAGGGGCAGTTCTACCTGGTAGAGTCTCTGTGAGTTGGCTTCGACTTGTTGACAGTTATATCTCTGTCTCTCCACATCTAGCTTATAGCATCTACATCTACACATCTTCTCTTTCTCTATCTCTCTGTTTTTTTCTGGGGCAGGTGATAGGAACATAATTAAATGCATAACAGTCTCACAATCATATAGATCATCTCAACAATCTCCATCTTTCTCTCTCATGTCCTAGTGTATTCCTTCCTCCTTTCCTTCTTTTCTTCCCTCTTGTAGAGTCAAGAATTGGAAAGGATGGCCCTTATCATCTCCTCTACTCATTGGCCCTTTGAATATTTTCCTTGGTGAAAGTCTTTTTAAAATCTTTTGACTAAAAGAAAAAAATCTTTTGCCTATTTTTTCAGTTGGGTTATTTGTCTTTTTATTGTCAAGTTATAAGAATTCACTATATATTACTACTAACCCCTCATCAGATACATTTGACCACTTGTCTGTCAGTTTGTGGCACTGTGGTGGCCTGTGAGTTGCAGCTTTGCTGGAAGCGATGCCACTGGTGTTTCAAATACCAGCCGGGTCATCCAAAGTGAACATGTTCCAGGAGAGCTTACAGAGTAAGAACAGACAGTGCAGAAGGAATTGACTGCCCACTTTGAAGAAAGTAGCTGCTGAAAATCTTATGAAAAATTTCAGACTATTGTGAGATATTGAAGGCCTTATAAATGGCAACAGAGTATTGTTAGACAAAGTGCCAGTGGATGGGCATCTTATCTCAGAAGGTACTCAAAAATATGACTGAAGAGAAACTAATTTCTCAAAGTGGAGTCAATTGTGGTGGTGTGAATGGAGTGAGTTCTGTGGAAGTGGAGCCTTCAGGATTTTCATTTGCTGATAGGGCACAATTCAAGATAAACAGAAATCACAACCACCATCTACTTATGATCAAAACTTGGAATGTACAAAGTATGAAACTATGAAAATTGGAAGTCATCAAAAATGAAATGGAACACCTAAAGATCAATGTCCTAGGCATTAATGAACTGAAATTAACTGGTATTAGCCATTTGAATCATAAAACCATGTGATTTACTATAATGGGAATGACATTGAAGAGGAAGACCTTCCAGACATTGTCAAAAAGGACATTACAAAATCAATTGTAAAGTATAATGCTATTTGTGATAAAATTTTATCTATCCCACTTCAAAGAAATCCAATCAGTATAACTATTATTTAAATTTATGCACCTAAAGCTAGTGAAGAAGAAATTGAACAATTCTACCAATGACATTAGCTAGAAATTAAATCAAACATGCAATCAAGATGCATTGATAATTATTGGCAATTGGAATGCAACAATTGGAAATAAGGAACAAGATATAGTAGTTGAAAAGTGTGTACTTGGAGATAAAATTAAGGGAGAGATCACATGGTGGAATTTTGCAAAACCAATGACTTCTTTATAGGAAATACATTTTTTTCAAAAACATTTAAAATGACTTATGAAATATGACCTTGAATCCCACCTGAATTTCAAGAACAGTTCAAGGATATATTTTACACTATGAAAACTAATGAAAGAAGATTTAGCTGTGGACGGAAATAAAAAGCATCTTTCTTAAAAAAACAAAAACAAAAGGCCATTAAAAAGACAGGAAGGAAAGAAAAGATAAAAGGGAATGTCAAAAAAGATTCTGAAACTTGATTTTAGCTTTAGAGTAACTAAATCAAATGAAAGAAATGATAAAGTCAAAGTGCTGAATAGAAAAATTCAAAGGGCAGGTCAAGAAGACAAAGCCAAATATTATAATGAGATGTTCAGAGACCTAGAGTTAGAGACCAAAGAAAGAACATGTTCAGTGTATCTTGAACTGAAAAGTTCAAGAAAGATTCATGCCTCAAGTTGCAATTTGAAAGATTCTGTGGGAAAAATATTGAGTAACACAGGGAGCATCTAATGAAGACAGAGTGAATACACAGGAAAGAACTAGCTGACAGCCCACCATTTCAGGATGTAGCATATGAGCAAAATCCAATAGTGCTGAAAAACATCAATCAAAACAAAGTTCCAGGAATTGATGGAATCTCAATTGAGCTGTTTCAGCAAACTAATGAAGCACTGGAAGCACTCATGTGTCTGTGCCAGGAAGTTTGGAAAACAGCTGCTGGGTCAACTGACTGCAAGGGTCCATATTTGTGCCCATTCCAAAGAAAGGTGACACAACAGAATGCACAAACTCCAGAACAGTATCTCTGATATCACATGCAAGTAAAATTTTGCTGAAAATCATCCAACAATTGTTGTAGCAAAAATTTGATGGGAAGCTGTCCAAGGTTGATCCCAGAGTCAGAAAATTATGTGGAACAAAGGATATCATTGCCAACCTCAGGTGGATCTTGGATGAAAGTAGAGAATATCACAAAAATTGTTCTTGTGTTTTATTGACTAAGCCAAGGTATTCAATTGTATGGATCATAGCCAACTTTGGATAATCTTGAGAACACTGAGAATTCCAGAACACTTCATTGTGCTAATGTGGAGTTTGTTTATGGATCAAGAAGCAGTTTCTTGGACAGAAGAAGGGAATACTGTATGATTTAAAATCAGGAATAATGTGATACAGGACTGTGTATCACAAGTATTTCACCATACTTCTTCAATCTGTATGCTTACCAAATAATCAGAGAAGTTGGATTGTATGATGAAAAATGTAGTATCAGGATTTGAAAAAGACTTATTAACATCTGTGATATGCAGATTACACAACCTGTTAAATGTAAAGAAGACCAAAATTCTCACAAGTGGACCAATTGGTAACATCATGATAAACAGAGGAAAGGTTGAATTTGTCAAGTATTTTGTCTTGTTTGAATCCACAATCAATGTTCATGGAAGTAAAAGTCAAAAGATCGAAAGACCTGTGCATGGGAACTGTTGCACAAGAGCTCGTTAGAATACTGGAAATCAAGGAATTTACTTGAGCACTAAAGTATGTCTGACCTCAGACATGTTGTTTTCAATTGTCTCTTATGCATGTGAAAATTGATCATTGACTAAGGAAGACTCAGGAAGAATTGTTGCATTTGGAGTGTGGTGCTGGAGAGGGATATTGAAAGTACCAGGGACTGCTAGAGGACAAATCAATCTGTCTTGAAAGAAGTATGCCCAGAATGCTCCTTAAGGTCAAGGATGGTGAGACTTCATCTTACATATTTTGGACATGTCAGGAGAAGGACTTCAGACTTGATAAAGTAGAGGGACAATGAAAAAAAGGAAGGCCCACAAGGAGATTGACTGGCACAGTGTCAACAACAATGGGATCAAGCATAGGTGCAAGAAGAGTCAATGATTTTTTTCTGTGGTGGATGGGGTTGCTATGAATTTCAACTTACTCAATGATACCTAAAAGCAACAACATCAGATACATTATTTACAAATTTTTTTTCCTATTCTGCATTTTGTGTTTTCAGCTTTTTGATAAGTTCCATTGGCACAATGAAGTACAATTTATGTTTTCTTCTTTTTGGTTGTTATTTAGTTATATGTAGGAAACTGTTCTAAATACAGTGTCACAGGATTTATGCCTAAATTCCTCTTAAGAATCATATATATATGTATATGTATATATGTATATATATTTAGCTCTTAGATCCAATACTTGTATCCATTTTGAACCAACTTGCATGTGACATAATGTCTACACTAATTCTTTGGCATGTTGACATCCAGTTGGCCTAGCACTAATTATTGAAACTACTCTCATTTTTCTCATTGGGTTATTTTGACACGGTCCCATTGATGTATCCAAGCACCACGCTGCATTTGAGGAATAAGGTGTACCTGACCCAATGCCATATTTCCACGCACCTCAGTTATATTCCATAACTTTGCTATATTTATTAGCTCTAAAATTTTTCTTTTGAATTCTATATTTCTTATATATCTTACCATATCACTTCTGAAGAAAAATGATTACTTCTTCTATCTTTTCTAGATGCTTTTAATTTTTTTTCTTGCCGCACTGTCCTGACTAGAACTTCCAGCACATTGTTTAATAGATATTGTTGCTGTTGACTACTGTTGAGCTCATTCTAACTGATGGCAAACACATGTGTGCAGAATGGATTTACTCCATAGGGTTTTTGAGAGAAAATTGCCAATCCTGTCTTCTGAATTGCCTGTGGGTGGATGTAAATAACTAACATTTCAGCTAGCAGTTGCATACTTAACCATTTGTACAATGCAGACACTCCTGTCGTGTTCCTGATATTAGGAAAGTCTTTGAAAATTAAACAATTTCAGTATGAGTCAACCTCAAACTGATTTCAGTTACATAATTAGAGCAATTTAATAGGATAGAGTAGAATCACCCCTTGATCTTCCAAGGTTGTAATATTTAAGGATCTCTGGGTAGCATAGTGGGCTACTGATTGATCTACTAGGCACAGTTTCAAGAGTTTGAACTTACCGGCATCTCCACTTAAGAAATATGAGAGGAAGACTTTGGGGAAGATGTCAACTGAGTAGCATGCCAGAGAAAATCTGCAGACATCAGCGCAGGTGATTTACTAAAAGGAATTGCCAGGTTGCAGGAGGAGCATCATAAAGATAAATAGGCACAGATCTTCTAGGTTTTAAGGGGCTGGGGACTTTCGGTTTACCATATTGGAGATTGGGTAGGGTTTGACCTTAGCCCCGACAATGGTTTGGCTGGAGTCAGGATCATTTGGATCCAGTGCAGGGGTTTTATCTCAACACAGCCATTGCTTGTTACCACCTTGGGAAAGGGATTAAACCCCAATGGAAGCCCAAAAGTGCTTTCCTCACTCAAATTATCTATCAAGATAGATGGAGAAGTAAGAGTCTTCCCAGACAAGGAAAAACTCAAAGAATATGTTAGAAGAAACCCAGACCTACAAAATATCCTTGCAAACCCCGTATGGGCAGAAGAACAGCACTCACCAAGAATAAATAAGAGATCACCACATAGATCAACCTTACCCAGAGGACAACAAAGAGAGAACAGCCTCCAAGATAGCACTGGCTTACAGGTGGAAAGAAGTCAAGAATGAAGCAAACACACACACACACTATAGAAAGAAAGGGAGGTAGAAAAACACTCAACACAAAAAGTATAAGATGACATCACAGAGTCCACAGATGGAGATATGAACCGCGAATGTCAATGGAGCGAACTCAGGCATTAAAAGACAGACTAGCAGATTGACTTAGAAAACACAACCCATCAATCAGCTGCCTACAGGAGATACATCTCAAGTCTACAGACAAAAATAGGCTGAGAATCAAAGACTATAGAAAGGCATACCAAACAAACAGCAATACAAAAAAAGTGGGTGTTGCAATCCTAATCTCAGATAAAATTGACCTCAATGTGCAATCATAAAAACAGATAAGGAGAGACACTATATAATTTTCAAGGGAATGGTAGACAAAGAACCACTAAGCATTTAAAATATACATTCCCCAAATGAGAGACCCGCTAAATACGTCAGCCAAATGCTCCAAAAGATGAAAAAAAGCCTCAACAATTATAGTAGGTGATTTAAATACACCATTCTCTGAGAAGGCTAGATCACACGGAAAGAAACTCAAAAAGGAGGCTAGAGATCTAAACACTACAATTAGGCAATTTGACCTGATAGATATTTACACAGCTTTCTATCCAAAGACAAAAAAAATTCACATTTTTTCAAGGCTGCATGGCACATATTCGAAGATAGACAACGTGGTGGAGCATAGGCAGATCTGCATAAATTTAATCACATTGATATCAAACAGACCTCTCTGTAAGACCACTGTGCAATAAAGCTGGAAATCCACAAAAGGAAGATGAAGAAAACAAAAGGAAGCAATTAGAAGATGAATGCCTCTCTGTTGCAAAAGGATTGTACACTGGCCCAGATAAGAGATGAAAGTAGGAAATTTCTAGAAAGCAATGAGAATGAGAACACAACATACCAAAACTTTTGGGACACAGCCAAGGAGGTTAGCAGAGGAAGTTTCATAGCAATATGTGCATACAAAAAGGAAGAGAGGCTTATGATTGATATGCTGGCACAAAATTTATAGCAACTAGAGCAGAGTCAACAGGACACTCATACTAATAGCAATAGAAAATAGTAAAAATCAGGGCTGAGATTCAGGAGAGGGAAAATAAAAAAAATTATGAAAAAATTAATGCTGCTAAAATGTTGGTTTTTTGAAAGGATAAACAAAACTGACAGACCACTGGCAAACCTTACCAGTGAAAGGAGGGATACATTTCAATAGCAAGAATGAGGGATGAAAAAGGGGGCATTACAGCAGAACCTAATGAAATCAAAAGGATAATTACATAGTACTATGAAGGATTGTATGTCAATGAATTCAAAAACTTGAAAGACATGGACAAATTTTTGGAAAAACAATCTCTCCGTAGGCTATTCCTGATGGACTTGAAGAATCTCAATGAACCCACAGCAATAGAAGAAATAGACAAAGTTATCAGGGAATTGCTAACAACAAGAAAAATTCTCTGGACCAGATAGCTTCACAGGAGAATCCTAGCAAACATTCAGTGAAAAACTGACAGGAATTCTACACAAATTCTTCCAGAACATAGAAATAGATGGCAAACTCCTGAATTTCTTCTGTGAAGCTAATACAACTCTGATACCAAAAATGGGCAGGGATCCCACAAGAATCGAGAACCAAAGACCGATATCCTTAATGAACATTGAAGCACAAATCCCTAACAACATATTGGCCAACACAATACAAAAGTGTATAAAACAAATAATTCACCATGACTAAGTGTGATTCATACCAGAGATGCAGGGATGGTTCAACATATGAAATACCGCTAGTATCATTCACCACATTGACATGAAAAGCTACAAGAACCACATGATAGTATCAATAGATGTGGAAAAAGCAGTCGACAACATCCAACACAATTCCTGCTTAAGACATTCGAGAAGATAGGAAGATTCCTCAAGATAGTGCAAGCTATATATGAAAAACCAACTGCCAACGTGGTAGTCAATGGAGAAAAGACAAACACAATTCCACTGAAAAAGGGGACCAAACAAGGATGCTCCTTGTCCCACTCTTATATTTAACATCATACTGGAGGTTTTACCTAACAGCATAAGGCAAAGAGAAGACATCAAATATATTCACTTGGGGAATGAAGTGAAACTGTTATTATTTGCAGATGATATGAATTTATATGTGGAAAATCCCAAAAGCTCACTGGAAGCTAGTGTGGCAGGTTACAAGATCAACAAATAGAAGTCTATTGTACTGCTGTACACATTGGATAAGACCACAGAAGAGGAGATCATAAAGGTGGTACCCTTCAAAATAGCAAAACACAAATGGAAATATCTAAGGATACACCTGACTAAAAGAACAAAAGATTAATATGAGGAAAATTGCAGAACACTATTACAAGAAATCAAGAGTAACTTCAACAAATATAAGATATCCCATGTTCATGGATTGGAAGACTCTATATAGTAAAGATGTCAGTGCTGCTGAAGACACTATATAAGTTTAAAGCAATCTCAACACAATTGCCCTTATCTTTCTTCAAAGAAATGGAAAAATTGATTATGCACTTCATATGGAGAGGGAAGAAGCCCTGAATTATCAGAGAACTTCTCAAGAAGGATATAGTAGGATTGCTTTATCTGACTCTAGTACATATTGCACAGCCACAGTGGTCAAAGCCACATGGCATTGTTATAATGACAGATACTCTGACTAATGGAAAGGAACTGACTACTCAGTAATAAAATCATTAGCATACAAACAACTGATCTTTGATAAGGGTTCCCAAATTCTCAGATGGGAAGCAGATGCCCTCTTCAACAAGTGGTGCTGAAGAAAATGGATATCTACCTGCAGAAAAATGAAGCAAGATCCTTTTTTCACTTCATCACAAGAATAAACTCCAGGCAGAACACAGATCTTGAAGTAAATCTCCAAATTATTAGGGACATCAATGAGGGGATTGGGACTAACCTGAGAACTTTGGCACAGGGAACACATAGGTTATCAGAAATAAGAAAGGACACAAATACGGATGAGTCACAAATTGACAAGTGGGATATATTGAAGACAAAACACCTATGTACATCAAAAGAAGAGAGTAATAAGAGAGTCCACCACCTGGGAAAACATATTTAGCAATGACACATCTGACAAAGGCCTTATTACTAAAGTGTGTAATACTCTGCTAGCTTCCAAAATGAAAAACATGAATTGCCCCCTGAGGAGGTGAACAAAGGATCTGAACAGAAGTTTCACATTAGCAGAAATCTGAATGGCCAAGAAACATATGAGAAAATATTTCCCATCACTAGCCATAAGAGATATGCAAATTAAAACAACACCTAATACCTTCAAATATTGCCTAATTTAGAACATGAGAAAGCAACTGTGGGTGAGATATTAGCTATCATCCATTGCCGGTGGACCTGTAAGTATGTACAGCCACTATGGAAATTGATTTAGTGATATCTAAAACAGATGGAAATTGAGCTGCGATATGACCCAGCAACCCACCTACTGGACATATAGCCAGAAGAGATAAGAAATAAAACACAGCCAGTCATCTGTTCTCCAGTGTTCATCATGGCAGGGTTCACAATTGCAAGGCATTGGAAACAACCCAAATTTCCATCAACTGATGAATGGATTAAAAAACTGTGGTACATACATACCATGGAGTACTATGCATCACTAGCAAGCAGTGATGAATGTATGAAACACATTGCCACATGGGAAGAACTGGAAGAAACTGTGCTAAGTGAAGTAAGCCAAGCACAAAAGGATAAGAACATGAGTCCATGGAGGTAAGCTTAAAAATGTATGCAAAAGGGGCATAGGGAAAAAGCTACTGCATAAAAACATTCCTGGGGTGAGGTCCAGGTAGTATGGCAGGGGCTAGACCAAATTCGGGGATACATATGATAGCTAACTAAAAATAAGGCAGAGGCGGGGCGAGGAACAAAAAGGGTTGCAGGAACAGAGCACTAATCCATCCAAGGGAAGGGTATTGCTTATAACTCCATAGGGAGAGAGGAACCAGACTTCAACCGGTGTCCAAAGATGTGAATGCAACACACTGGCATGAAGCAGGGGACCAGTAGAGAGGTCTGAGGGATCGCCCCAATCCCTACTACATGGACAGCTACCCCTCAAAAGAATTTACTTCTCTCCCCTTCACCCCTCAAAGAATTTAAAGGACAGCATTGAAACTACAGTTCAGGGAAAAGGACATGTCTGATCAACGCACATGGGAACAAATGAAGTGGAGGAAGAGAGAGTGGAACACATCTGGAGGACAGCCTTGAGGATGATATCCCTGCTCAGAGCAGTCAATGTGCAGAGAGGACCTTATGACTGACCCCATTATGAGACACATCTCTCACTGACCCCCTAGCCCTACAAAGGACAACATTGGCGACACAGTGTGGGAATTGTGCAGGATTTGATCACAACCATGGAAGCAAAACACTAAGGTTGTACAACAGAACATCAAGAGGGAACAGAACAAGGAAGTCTTGAGGGAATACTAAAAGTAAACTGAGGGGACAAGGCGTCACAGCCCATCACACTAGACCAGAAAACACTATTTACAGGCTGTTCTCTTTTTTCACCATATATTTGGTTATTGTTGTTTTGTTTTCTTTTGTTGCTTTGTTTTGCTCTGTCTTGTTCTTGTGCACATTATTATCTCAGCAGGTCTATCTAGATAAGATAGACTGGACAAACAATGTGGAAGGGGAAAACAGTGGGAACAAAGGTTCTGGAGGGCGGAGGACATGGGAGAGGGGGAGGTGAGGGAAATGAAGTGGTGTTAACAAACACAGGGACAAGGAAACAACAAAGGATCCAAAATAGGTGTTGAAGAAGGTGTAAGAGACCTGGTAGGGCTTGGCCAAGGGTAATGTGATCAAGAGGAATTACTGAAAACCAAATGAAAGCTGAGCATGATAGTGGGGCAAGAGGAAAGTAAAAGGAAATGGAAAGAACTAGGAGACAAAGGGCATTTATAGAGGTCTAAATACAGGCATGTACATAGATAAATATATTTATATATGATGATGGGGAAAGAGATCTATTTGTATATACTTATAGGCTTACTACTAAGGAAGCAGATGGACACTGGGCCTCCACTCAAGTATTCCCTCAATGTAAGAACACTTTGTTCTATTAAACTGGCATTCCATGATGCTCACCTTCCCAACATGATCGTTGAAGACTAATAAGTGTATAAACAAATGTGATGAAGAAAGCTGATAGTGCCTGGCTATCAAAAGATATAGAATCTGGGGTCTTAAAGACTTGAAGGTAAGAAGCAGTCAACTAGCTCAGAAGTAACAAAGCCCACATGAAGCACACCAGTCTGTGTGATCACAAGGTGTTGAAGGGATCAGATATCAGACATCAAAGAACAAAAATTGTATCATTGTGAATAAGGGGTTGTTGCAGAGTGGGGACCCAAAGCTCATCTCTAGGCAACTGCACAATCTCTTACAGAAGGATCTGGGGGGAAAAGATGATTCAGTCAGGGTGCAGTGTAGCAATGATGAAACATACCACTTTCCTCTAGTTCTTAAATGCTTCCTATCCCATTTCTACCTTACAAATCTGGCTAGACCAGAAGGTGTACACTGGTACAAACAGGCACTGGAAGCACATGGGTACCAGTACAGATGAATCCTTCTGGACCAGTGGTGAGAGTTGCAATACCAGGAGGGTGGAGAGAAGGTGGGTAGAAAGGGGGAACTGATTATAAGGATCTCTAGCTCCTTCTCTGGGACATGGACAGCAGAAAAGTGGGGGAAGGGAGAAATCAGACAGTATAAGGCTTGACAAAATAATAATTTATAAATTTTGAAGTGTTCATGAGGGAAGGTGGGGAGGGAAGGGAAAATCGAGGAGCTGATATCTAGGACTCAAGTAAAAAGCAAATGTTTTGAGAATATACGATGGCAACAAATGTACAAATGTGCTTGACACAATGGATATATGGATGGATTGTGATAAGAGTTGTATGAGCCCCCAATAATGATTAAAAAAATAAAAAAGAAAGATGAGAGGTAGATGAGAAATGGAGACCAACAACAAGTCCAAGGAGGAAGAAATATCCTGTAATTGATAGTGACAATGGTTACACAACTTTTATGAATGAGAATGAATTAGTGAAATGATGTGTCGAATTATATAGCAGTGAAATTATTAAAAATAAACTAATTGGAAAAAAAGATTCAAAAGGAAAGAAGACAGTGAGACTCTCTGTTCCTGTGAAAAATTAAGTGTGAAAACCATGGTAGTTACATAATGTGTTGTCATTTTGAGACTTAAGAGTTAAGGGGTAGAATTTAGTCAGTCTGTCAGGTCGCAGCTCGATGACCTCATTTGGAAGTGCTAGGGAGATACATAGCTTGCTGCAGGTAGTTCCCACACTCACTCTCAGAGAGACTCTCTACTGACAAGACACATGAGGCTATGCTGCTGACAGTGAGAGCCCTAGAGTTGGAGGAGCCACGTGGAGGAGACCCCTGTCAGTGCTGAGACACTTCCACTACTACTGGATCCACAAGACCTTCCACCCACTGGTCTGTGATCTTTCTGCATTCGATGTCATTGCATGTGTTTTAAGAGTCTCAAGAGGGCTTTATATATTGATATTGGACATATGGGCTAATATCAAGACTTAGGGACTTGATCTGGCCTGAGCTCAGATGTATTTTCAATACTGTATATAAATTATACTATTCAGATATAAAGCTATTTCTTATACACGAGTGTCTCTGAATTTGTTTCCCTAGTCTATGCTAGAGACTGGACAGAAACCAAGAAGGGCAGTTCTACTCTCTCCTATGTGATAGCTATGAGTCAGGATGCTGATGAGGAAGCCGACAATTTTTTCCCATAGAGTAACTGGTGGGTTGAGTGCTCAATTCACTGTGCTACCAAGGTCCCTCGGTATGCTGTTGCAACAAAAAGTAACAAACTAACAAAATGAAATAAGACAAATTTCCTGTTGTTGAGTCAGGTTGTAGTTAGCAGCCCAATGTAGAACATTCCCTCATTTCATCAGGTTCTCTTAGTGTGATGTTAGATGTATGTGGGTGATTATTTCATAGATGTCCTTTATCATGTTAAGGGTTTTCTAGCTTGTGTCTATTTCTTTTTTTAATCACAAAAATGACGTTATATTTTATCAAATACTTTTTTATGTGTCCATTAAAGTGATTATGTGCCTTTTTCCTCCTTCGTTATATTAGTATGTAGATCAATGTACTATAATCAATCAGCAATTTTTCTATGTTGTATCAAATATATTCTTTAAACAAATCTCACTTAGTTGGTGAGCATAATTCCTTTTACATTTCTGGATTTAATTTGCTAATATTTCATGAAGAATTTTTTTTTTTGCATCACTGACTCTGGTGGTCGTAGGAGCTACCCAGCCTTGCTCCTGGAGCGCTGCTGCTGGATTTGAACTGCCAAGCCCGTGGACCGCAGTCCTGCACTCAACCACTGTACCACCAGGCGCAGCCCCCCAAGAAGAATTTTTGTATCAGTACTCAAAAAAGACATCAATTTTAGTTTTCTTGTAATATCTTTCTTTTGTATCAGAATAGTACTGGCCTTCATGAGTAAGCTAAGAGATGTGCTCTTATATTCTATTTAACTCTTTCGGTGGGCAATTTTCCATAACATCACCCTGTAATTATTTATATTTCTGTAATATCTATAATGATGTTCTTTCTTTCATTCCCTATTTTAGTTATTTGGGTCTCTTATGTGAGCAATGATTAGGGAATGCTCAATGACGTTTTCAAATGCTATGTTTATTCATGGTGAATATTCATTGCAAACATCACTTATCAAACAGTTTGAAGTCCTAGGGGGTTAAGTAGAAGTAAAGTATATGTAGCAACCTAGTAGTATATAATCATAAAGGTTAATTCAGCAAGCATTTTAAAGTTAAAAGTTCCAGCTCATCATGGCCAATGCCTTCATCGGTGTACTCACCCTTGGCACCAGTTGGAGATAGTATGAGTTGATGTCTCCTGGATCCTCGCTCTCTGACCAGACCAATTCTGGGGTCCAAGTTTCATACACTGTTGTAAAAAAAGTTTGGAAATTTCCATGACGCTCAGTTGCCTTGGTTACTTCTTATCAGTCTGGTACATCTGGGGGTCATATGTTGAGTATGTTCTTCTGGCAGGAATGCATAATCTCTTGTATCAGGTGGCATTGAATTGCACAGGAGGTTGTTTATGTTTTGCAAGAAAGGTCAGCATCTTGCAAGGCAGTTTTCACAGAATAGAGTCTCTTGTGCTCTCATTAGGGTCTTCTCTCTTTTGAACATGTTCATTTTTCAGGTTCATGTTAATTTAATTGATCTTTTATTAGACAATTTTTGGTCTGCTTGGTTTTCTCTATTTTTAATAATTTGCTACTTTTACATTTCCATTATGCTTGGTGCCATTGAGCTGGTTGTGACTCATAGCCACCTTATGTATAATAGAACGAAACACCACCTGGTTTTGCATGATCTTCACAGTCGTTCTTATGTGTGATCCCCTTGTTACAGCTCTTGAATTGATTTATCTTTTCAACAACTTTCCTCTTTTTCCCTGCCTCTCTACTTTACTAAGCATGAAGTCTTTTTCCAGGGATTAGCCTCCCGTGACCATCTATCTGAAGCACACACGATGAAATCTTTCCGTCCTTGCCTCTAAGGAGCATTTTGGTTGTACTTCTTCCAAGACAGATTTGTCTGTTCTTTGGCCAGTTTGTGATACCTTCAATATTCTTCTCCAGTGCTATAATTCAAATGCATGGATTCTTCTTTGATCTTTCTTATTCAATGTCCAACTTTTGCATGCATACTAGGCTATTGGAAATATGATGGTTTTGGTCAGGCGTAACTTACTTGCTTAATAGCTCTTATGAACTAGTTCTGTGAAGTATGTATCGTTTGTTATATATAGTCATTCAAGTTTCTACTTGGTTACCTTCGTGGTCAGCTAGTGATTGCACAGATTTTGTTAACATGCTAGAGTCAATAAAATTCTAGTCATTGTGGAGTGATTTTGTGTGTATATCGGGCCATGACCTCACCACTTAGCCAAGCAGTTGATAACTGTCAAAGCCTTCACTTCCTAAAGGTTAGCCAGAGATGAAAGCTTTTTGGGTCTTTCTTTTTTGTTTCTTTAAGTGTTATTCACCTCCTGTGAGAGTTACAAAGTCAAAACACCTGACTATATCTGCTTTTTATGAAGTTCTTTGGGAAAAGAACATGAGGAACTATTTGAGTCAGTTTAAACACAGACAGACTTACAAGTGGAGTCTTCCATGTAACTAACAGGCCAAACAACTACAATTCTTTGGAATTGAAGTTTTGGAAAACCCCAAACCCTCAATTAAGATACTAAGTGTATGGGAAGTGTGGAGTGAGATGGGATCAGACAAGTTAAAGCTGTACAAGTAAAGACTGTTCTTACCAATTTTCTTAAATAAGTCCTATCTAACACCTTAAAATTAAAATCACTGTCATTTTGTTGGTTCTGACTCATAATGACTTTATAGGACAGAGTAGAACTGTTCTTGTAACTTTCTGAAACTATGAATCTTTACAGGAGCAGAAAGCTTCCTCTTTCTTCCATGAAGCAGCTGGAGGCTTTGAACTGTTGGCTTTGTGGCTAGCAGACTCATGTGAAATCCACTACACTACCAAGGGTCCTGTAAATCTTTGGTCAATTTGCAGAGTATTGAAAAAGTTCATTCTGACATTGTTGGCAGGCTTTGTCCATGCTTTATGAAAGAGAGAACTTTCAGAGATCCTAACTCTACCATTTTTGTTGATGCTAATCTAGTTATGAATTTGAATATAAAGTGAGGCATGGAGGAGATGAAGTATGTCAAGAAAGTTTGTAATTTTGTTTGAAGAAATAAACCTGAAGATGATAAGTACAAGCCACATGCATGTCTCAGGGAAGTCAGTGGGTCTGGAACAATCAGAATGAACCTATTGTTTCCATCTCTCTTACTGTTCAAGTAGGGACTGGAGGCTGATAGGGACATATGGAGAACTGTGAAAATTGAGACCCAATCATAAGAGTTGGCCAGTACAAGGTTGGATCTAAGATGCACAAAAACCTGGAGAGGAAAACTGAAACATGCTGGAAGAGAAAAGAGATGTTCCCTGGAGAAGATATACCTATTATCCTGAAAGTAATTCTCCAAGTTATGACACTGGTATATTCAGTAGCTACAAAAGAATAAGTGTGCAGTTTTCTAGAGGGCCTGATTTCTAGTTACCTGGATATCTTAAACATTCTTCTAAAATATTTATTTTAGGGTAGACTGTAATAATCTAATAATTGTCCTTCATCTAATCTATGAGGCTTGAAGCCTTCCCTAAAAGAGACTTTGTAGGGTACGCTCTCCTGCTGCCCCCAAGCAGTTCTGTCATTTTCACCAAAGACAAATGTTCAGCTTCTGATAACTAAAATGATTTTTCCAGAATTGTCAATGACTAGAACTGAGTAGGGTAAGAGAAAGCTCCCTAAGGCAGTGAATAATAATAAAAGAATATATATATGTGTATGTATGTATATATATGTATATATATATATATATATATATAGAGAGAGAGAGAGAGAGAGAGAGAAACCTGGCAATGGTCATGTGGCACATCAGTGGTATCATTGGGCTTTCATCTGGGTCTTTGGGCTTTCATATCTATTCCCTCTATCCCAGTGGGAGAATGTGTTCAAAAGAGAATTTATTCCTAGAGAAAATACAGCGTATGCCTCCAATCATCTAAATTCATTAGCTCCCAAAACCTATGATGGTTTTAAAATACATAATCACATCACAGGGTTTGATTCTCAAGGACAATATGAGGTATGTTTTCCTACTCAAGCAATATTTCTATGGTTGGACAGGGTGGGGTGGTTTGTTTACTGTTGTCTTATTATCCCATGAGAGGATGTTCCTAATCCGAGGCTTTTCCTAACCTGATGCCTGGCCCTTGGGGGTGGGGGGCACGATACAGAAACTTTGGGGTCCAAAATCACATGACTTTGCCTCACTTATCAAATCCTCTTTGAAAAAGATGCCATCCCAGAAGTGGAAGAGATGGTTTCCACTTCTGCCACATTGGACAGTTAATTGCATCATGTGGTATTGGAGGGGAAAGGCAGAGAGAGAAAGAGAGGTCAACCGAGTCAGCAATTCCACTGTGCCCACACTTAGTACATGTGGGGCAGGTGCCAGGTGGGACAGAAATGAAACACTGTTCCTGTCGGCCTAATTCATTCCTTGTGTCTCACTGTGGGAGCATCTCACAAAGAGGAAGGTGAATCGATCTTCTGAATTTTTGTGTTTTATATATAGAGTTACATCTCAACACAAACTAACCACTTTTGGTGCTTTGCAGAAGAAGTAGAATCTATTCCAACATCAGCTGGAGGTTTTCAAAGGTCATTTTGACAGCAATTTTCACCTTTTGTGATGGCGTTAGTACCTAGTTTCCACATAAGATGGCTGTACCTTGGTCCTGCATCTCCCTTTTATTATCTGTGTGGACTGAGAAAAGACTCACCCCCCATCACAGAAGAGTGGCTGATTTACCCAGACCCACCCCAGCCCAGTACTTGTCCTCCCTAGTGGCAAATAAAATCAGACATGAGTGCTGCTAACTGGTAGTTTGACTTAAATCTAACTTTTTTTGATCATTAATCTTGCAAATATGTCTATTCTTAGATGGCTGCAATTACCAATTTACTGCTTGTCATAACAGTCATTAGAAGCAGAAAATATTATCAAATGACTTGCAATGAAGAATTAATCTGGGTACTTTAATGTTTTTCCCATGGTGTTAGCACCAAGTGTTGACTAAGCCCAAGTGCAAAATAAAAACCAAGGCTGATGGGCATAGGGTTTTGGCATGGGGTGCAGTCACATGGCTGGCAATGAACACTTAGAAGAATTGAACCAACCCCTGGGTTACACCTTAGGTTGCCAGCCATGTGGCTAGCCATTGGAAATCACCAAGCAACCCTCGGGTCAAAGTTGAGGATTTCTAATACCACAAAGAGTTACAAACTCAGAAATGCAATGAGGGAGTTCTACTCTGTGAGTTTGGTTGCTTTTCTTTCTTAAAGGCTCAGCTTCTACATTGGCAGAAAAAAAGGCTCAGACAAGAACATTGATTTTTCCTTTTCTTAAAAAAACTCAAACCATCATTTTATTGACATATACTTTATATGTAATTCAATAGTTTTGCATTAAATGCATTGAAAGAGTAATGCAATCATCACGGCAATTTTAGATAAATTCCTTTATATTTGTATCTATTATTATTAGCTTCCCATTTCCCCCATTGGCCCCTGCCATAATCCTAAGTTTCTAGTTACTATCACTATAGATTGACCTATCCTGGACCTCATATAAAGAGAATAATAAAAAAACCAACCAAACAAAAACCCTCAAACAAGTTGAAGATGGTTTAAGAGGGAAAACAAGTGGTACAATGTTAAGTTTTAAGTTCACTGTATCTGCAGTAGAAGTCCTAGAGGTGTAGTGACTATGAGTTGGGCTGTGATCCACATGGTCAGCAGTATAAAACCACCAGCTGTTCTGTGGTGGGACAAAGATGGGCTCTCCACTTCCACGAACAGTGACAGTCTCAGAAACCCACAGAGGGTCACTGTGAGTCAGCAGTGATATATATATATCAATATGTATATCAACATATGTATAGACACCAATGCACAGAATGCATTGGAAAATGAACTACTGCATCCTTATGTATGCATGTATGGATATATACATATATGTGTGTGTGTGTATTTCCCTATGTATGCAGTAATTTATTTTTCAATGCATTCTGTCTGAGGATAAAATTATTTACATTTCTAAGGAGTTCAATGACGACTAAATCCACATGAGGATTTTCTAAATGGATTCTGAACTTTCACTGTCATCTACTGTCTTCTCAAAACCAACTGCTAAGATTTTAAACTCTAATACAAGTTCCCCCTCTGATCTTGGTTTTTATTATTGTCAATTCTTGGATCACATGGGAGAGTGTGCTGCTTTTGTGTTCACTTATTTGACACCTGACATAGACAGATACTGCTTTAAGACAAATCTGTAAGACCCTATATGCTTTTTCATAGCTGGGCACCATCTGCTTTCTTCACTACACTTTGGTATAGCACTATATCTTCAGTAATATTAGTATTTTTTTAATTGATGATACATAGACTGGTTTCTACACAAATTTTAACCAGAAAAATGTGCAGTGCTTCTAGATACAAAGCTGAACTGATTTTCTGTAAAGGCCTTTGCTATACTCCAAAAATGTATTCTTATTACTGGTGTTAAAATGTCCTTTGTCTAAGATATGGTGATGTGTGACCATACATGGCAACTTAAAAAAAATAAACATCTTTGAGTAAAAGTTAAAAAAGGTTGCTCTTTTTTACTAGTCCCAAAGTGACTGTAGTTCTCTCTTTTGATACTCTAATGTGAGTCTGGTCCCCTGAACAACTTACCAAATCCTTTCCCTTTTATTGTTTTTCTCTCACTAGCTCACATGTGTATTTATTTTCCTCTGGGGAAGTAATATAATGCAAATGGTTCAACATTCAGGACTCTACAAAAGTATACATGAAGAAACCTCATCTACTGTAGTCTAGCTGTGTTAGTCTGGGAAAACTAGAGAAACAAAAATCCAGGAGGACTCATACGTGTGTAAGAAAGAGTTTTATATACAAGAGCAACTGGATATTGAGGAAACATCCCAGCCCAATCGAGCTCAATCCATAAGTCTGATGCTAGTGCACATGTCTGGTACCAATCTATAAATTTCTCTTCAGACTCATGAAGCACATGAAATGAAGCCAAACGCAGGGAGATCACAGACCAGTGGGTAGACAGTCTTGAGGATTCAGTGGCGGTGTCAGCATCTCAGCACTGGCAGGGATCTCGACATGGTTCCTTCAACTCCATGTGTCCTTTCAGCTGGAATGTCTCTGAGGGAGTGAGCATGTATCCTGCCTCCAATGAGATATTGATCTCCTTAGCTCCTCCAAATGAGGTCATCAAACTGCAACTTGATTGACAGGTTAAACTCCACCCCTTCAGTTATAAGTGTTAAATTGACAACAGATTATACACTATCCATTCCCTGATCAACCTGTCTAGGCAGTAATTTTTATTCATTTCTTACGAGTGCTTCCTGTGTTGTTTTATATATTCACAGAAGCGGTAATAATACCTGTGCAGAGAAAAAATAAGCAGTCACAATATAAGAGTAGGGCAAAGTTTCACCTACACACTAATTCTCTCTTCTTAAAAGGACTTCTATTGCTGAGCTTTTATTCCTTGATGTACATCTAGAGATATTATGCATAGATCTAAATGCAGACATGTTTATGAGAACATTTATAAGAGGGGTTACACACAAGAAACAATGCTCATCTGCTGTGCTGCTTCTGATGTGAGGGGAATAGTGTATTTGGAGTTGGTTTCACCAAGTCAGACAGTTAATCAAGGTTTCTATCTAGAGATTTTGAAAAGATTGCATTACAGTGTGCCTGATAGCAGGCAAGGGACTGGTTTTGCCACCATGACAATGCACCTGCTCACACAGACATCTCAGTGGGCCAGTTTTGGGCAAAAAACCCCATGCCTCTTTTGCCCCAAGAACTTTGCTCACCGGGCCTCACTCTCTGACTTCCTTTTGTTTCTGCAAATGAAAAGTGTTATAAAAGTAAAGTGATTTATGAAGAAAAAATAAGGGAGGTGCTGTCAGTCATTCAAACATGAGTTTCAAAAATGTTTCCAAGAATGGAATTGTATATTTGACCATTGTATTAAATGTAATGGAGAGTACTTTGAAGGAGACAAGATTGTTTAATAAAAATAAGTACAAAGCTTTGAAAATAATTCTGGGATTTTTATACACCCTTGTATATTCTCTGCATGCACATACACTGTTTTGCCTTTTCCAGTTCAAAATATATTTTGGAAAATATTTATCCATTTAGAGAAATCTGGCACTTTGGGAGTCAACTCTTAAAATCTGGGTATTCCTTGACTTATTAAACATAAATCACATTAAGAATTCTATTTATATATATTTTGCTGTTTTCAACATTTGAGGAACCCTGATGGCATAGTAGGCTATGAGTTAGGCTGCTGATCACAAGATCAGCAGTTCAAAACCACCACCTGCTCTGCAGGAGAAAGACAAGGCTTTACACTCCTGTAAAGAGTTATAATCTTGGAAATCCACAGGGACAATTTTACCATGTCCTACAGGGTCACTATGCATCAGGATGGACTTGACGGCAGTCAGTTGCTTTCCCCCCCCCCCCAATGTTTACTATCTGAACATTATTCTTTTGCAAGAATATAAAAGTGATTTTGTGTAAAATAAATTATATAAAAGTGAAATTGAAGAGCTGAAAATGTTAATATTTAAAATTTTGAAAGATATTCTTACATATCTTATTACCAGTCAAGAGAAGCTTGATCATCCAGGTAATAAACAACCCCAAATCTCCTAGACTTAAAATAACAAATGTTTATTGCTTGTTGAATGTTTTATCTCTGTCATGAATTCTGGAACCTCTGTTCTGCAAGGTCCTTTCTCTGAGATCTAGGATGATAACACAGTCTGAGTCTTGTACAATTTTGTTTATAAAATAAATGGTTACAGGATGGTTTTAAAGCTGCCAAGGTGTCCCTTGCTTGGCTTGGTGCTTGGACTCATGAAGAGATTACTAAATATATGGGTGTTATAGAAAATTGTGGTAAAGGCTTCAGTTTGATCCTGCGTGGTCATGCTGTAGCCCAGGTTCGAACTCATCCCTACCTTCTCTTTGCCCCGGGTTCGAACTCATCCCTACCCCTACCTTCTCTTTGCTTGCTCTAATAAACTTTGCTTTGTTTCACTCAAAAAAAATTGTGGTAAAGAAACTATATGGTGCATGGCCTGGGATTTTTAAAGATTGTTTTCAAACAAGCTGTCATCTAAGTGAGACATCAAGTAAGTCCACATGGAAAAAGCACACCAACCTGTGTGACACAAGGATTGTGTGTAGTATAATTCAATCTAAGGGAGGGAATGACATCAGAGTTTAAATTGAGGAAATACTTGTGGATTAAGCTCCTGATAAATACTTTCTGACCAAGAATACCATGCAGATAACATGCATAATGCATTGGAAAGTGTATTGTTGCAGATGCCGTTAGACTAAAATTTAGACTAAAATTATCCATTTAGAGATATATTTGATCCATTTGATCTTCCTTGTGATCCAGTTTATCATACTATGGTGACATGTGTGTTGCTATGATGCTGGAAGTCATGTCACTGGTACTTCAGATGCCTGCAGGCCACCCCAAATGAAGACAGTTCAACAGAGACTTCATACTAAGAACTGGGAAACTGAGAAGCGAGAAGAGAGTGTATACAGACAAATTATCTGTGCCCATATTTTAAGGTATCGCCGTGGGGGGGACCAAGTCTCTTGTGGAGGGAGAGCTTCATGTCTGTGGACTGGAGATGAATCCCAATCTCATTCTTCTAACTAAAGTTCTTCCCCACAATGTCC